>CAJVPS010001204.1:0-16810 GCA_910591765.1 Ambispora leptoticha | reverse complement strand
AATAGATAATACTTATATGATAGTACCTCTAGAAGATGCTTATTAATGAATAAATAAAGAAATAAATGATTATAAATGAAATATATAATTTTAGTAATACACTAGTTAAATTAGTAGAACAAGAGAAAAGAAAAATTCTACTAAGAAAACTATCTATAGCTAAAATAATTCAAATATATTGGATGACTTTTCTTGACATAATCAGGTGATTGTAATACAATAAGTCATATATGGTGCAGTAATGATTTGCAAAATAAAAGATAAATCTAATATAATTATTAATAGCTAATCTAATTTTGTTATAACACTTTCTCTCTTAAGAATCAATATTCTTATTGATATTTTAATTCAAAAGATTTGACAAGTTTCATAGTATTATGAAAATTTTTCAAGAGTTTTTAGATAGAATTATGAAGAGAATAATCTAGCTATTTAACTAAGTATTAAGATTTATTTCAAATGATTCTTTTATTCAAGATTGCTTTCATTTCATATTCTTCTTTATCAGTTCCAGATATAATGATTGGTTATAATGGAATTAAATTAATAAAATCTTTATTATCATTAGGGTTATATAATTTTAATAATAAAATATGAAAGATAGAGTGAATTTTCATATATAAAGGTAAATCTAGTTTATATGCAACAGATGAAATAACTTTAAGAATAGAGAAGGGATCAATATATTTAGATATAAGCTTTTTATTAGAATATTATTTATCCATGAGATCAATAATATTGCAAGTTAAAAATAAAACTTAATCTTCTATTTTAAATTCTTGATAATAATGATATTAATTAGCATATTTTGATTAACAATCCTATGCTTCTATTAATAAGTCTTTAGCATCTTTAATTATATTATTCTAATCTTGAATGAATTTATTAGTAGTAATAACTTTATTATCTGTGGTGAGTGTTATAAGTATAATTAAATATTGATCACAATCTAACTCAAAAGATATATGACCAGAAGAAGCTTAAATTGAATTATTATATGCAAATTTAGTGGTAGTAAGATATTTATCCTAGCAATCTTGATTATAAGTAGAATAGATTTGTAATATTTCTTCTAAAATGTGATTCATTCTCTCAGTTTGAGTATCAGTTTGTGAGTGTAATGCAGTTGATATAGCTAATTTAGTTTCAATTTGTTCAAATAGTGATTTCCAAAAATAACTAGTAAATTTGGCATCACGGTCTGAAATTATAACTTGAGGTAGTTTATATAATTTGAAAATATTATTGAAGAATAGTTTAGTGACTTCAGGTACAGTGATAGTAGTATGAATAGGAATAAGATAAGCTTATTTAGTAAAACAATCAATAATAACTAGAATTACATTATATTCTTGATGAGTTATAGGTAATTACATAATAAAATCCAAAGTAATTTATTCTCAGTGTTGTTCAGGTATTTTCAAGGGTTATAGAAGTTCTGAGAATAACTGATTATTACTTTTATTTCTTTGATATTCTTTATAACTGAGGATGTATTTATGAATATCCTTAGATATTTTTGGCCAGTAATATGATCTTTGTAGATACTTATAAGTTTTATCAATTTCTAAATAATCAAAGATAAGGATATTATGATATTCCTTCAAAATTTGAGTTCTTAGAGTTTTATCCTTGGGAATAGTGAGTTAATTATATTTTTTAAATAAATTTTGTAAGGTTGTCCAGATTTCTTTTAAATATTTATCATTTTTATATCCTTGTTATAACTTTTCATTATCAATAAGTTGTGCAGAGATTATAGTAATATTATTTATTTGTGGTAGATAAGATAAAGCATTAGCTACTATATTTTCTTTTTCCAGTTTATATTTAATAATGAAATCATTAGCTTGTAAGATTTCTAGCCAGTAAGCTTGATATTTAAAAAGATTATATTGTATTTTAATATACTCAAGAGATATATAATCAGTTATAACAATAAATTATTATCCTTTCAAATATAATTTTCAGAGACAAATAGCATGTATAATAGTAAGAAGTTTCTTTTTATATATTGGATAGTTTTGTTTAGCTAAGAATAGTTTACATAATTTATAAATAACAGGTTAATTTTCTTTTCCATGATTTTGACTAAAAATAACTCCTATAGTAAATTTAGATACATCAGTTATAATTGTGAAAGATAATTTAGGATCTGGCAAAATTAAGATAGGTATAGTAATTAAATACTATTTTAAATTATCAAATACTTTTTGTTCAGGCTTATTTCAAATATATTCTTGATCTTTGTAAAGTAAAACTGTAAGTGATGAAGCAATTGCAGAAAATTCTTTTACAAATTTTCTATAGTAACTAGTGAGATCTAAGAATGATCAAAGCTCAAAGATATTTGTTAGCTTGGATCAGTCACAGATAATAGCAATTTTGCATTAATCAATTAATATTCCTTGATCCAAGATAAAATGATCTAGATATTTGATATATTACTTGATGAGTTCACATTTCTTAAATTTGATATAGAGTTTATATTTACAGAGTTAGAAAGAATAATATGAAGATATTGAAGATGTTCTTTCTTAGTATTACTGAATACAAGAATATCATCAAGATAGATAATAATAAATTTATTTAAATAATCATAAAAAATATTATTAATAAGAATTATAAAAGTTACAGATATATTGATGAGATCAAAGAGAAGTATAAGAAATTCATAATGATTATATCTTATTTTGAATGCTATTTTATGAATATCTTCTTTCTTAATTCTGATTTGATGATATCTAAAGTAGAGATCCAATTTAGAAAAATATTGTACTCTAGCTAAATGATCCATTAATTTATTAACATGAGATAAAGAATATTGATTCTTAATTATAATTTTATTCAAGATACAATAATCAATACAGAAATAAAGAGTTCCTTTCTTTTTATGTACAAATAAGACAGGTGCTCCAAATGGTAAAAGACTAGAATGAATAAAATCTTTATTAAGTAAATTAGATAATTGTTTCTTCAATTCATTCATTTTAACTTAAGATAAGTAATAGATAGGATAAAATAGTAATTCTGAGCTAGGTATTAAATTAATAGTATAATTTATAGTGCATTTTGATAGTAGTTCATTAGGAAGTGAAGTAGAAAATATATCAATAAATTCTTTAACTAATTGAGTAACTTCATGAGAAGTTATTACTTCTTGATGTGTTTCTTTTATAATGGCACAGATTACAAATAATTCAGAGTCAGATGGAATTTTAGTGAATTGTTATTAAGATATATAAAGAAAATTATAACTAGGTGCAAGTTTATCTTTGCTAGCATTGATCTTGATTACTTTGTTACTATAGTAAAATATCATGGAATTATTATGCCAGTCAATGGTAAGATTGGCATGATAAAGTTATAATTTACTAAGTATAAGATCATAGTATTGAATATTAAGGACTTATATATTAATATTAGAGATATGATATGTATCCAACTTTAGTTCTTTAATTGCTATAGATAAGTTGATTTTCTTTTTATAACTATTAATGAGTTTTATAATGATAGAATTTATATTATATATTTGTAATTAATTATTCCTAACATATATTTTATCAATAAAATTTCATGATACTTTATTATTGAGTAAAATTCAGATAGATTTTCTATTAATATAGTTATTAAATTTCAAAAGTTTCTCATAATTATTCTCAAGATAAGCAAATTTGATATTGTTATTATATTATGTGATAATTGTAGTATTATTATTTTCTTTAATATTATTGATCTTGACTTTTTCTTTAGAATAATAATTCTTGGCAAAATGATCTAGTTTATCACAGTTATAACAATTATGACTATTATTATTTTTACTATAATTATTATTATTATTATTACTATTATTATTATACTGATAAGAACCTTCAGTATGATCTAGTTTCATAGATGTGAGACCAGTATTATTGCATATATTATTAGAAGAGAAGTTCAGATTTCTTTTATATTTTTGATTGTGATTGTGATTATCACTTTTAAGAGAATGACCAATATCAAACATAGCTATATCATAACAAATTGCAAGTTTCCAGATATTATCAAAAGTTTCTGATACTTGGTATACTATTTTCATCTTTGTTACAAGTTTAAGATCATTAATGAAATATGTGACTTGATCTAGTTCTCTTATTTCTTCAATTTGTCCTATGATATTTCTGAATTTAGCATCATACTCCTATATAATACTAGTTTGATGAAGTTAATAAAGTTGATAATAAAGATGTTATTGATAGTTGGATGGTTGGAATACTTTACAAACTTCAGTAAGAAATGTTTTTCAGTTTCAAAGATAAGGTTTTCTCTAGTGATATATACTTTATTCAAGTACCAATAGAGAGTAACATCTTCAAGACCAGTTTTAGTATATAGGATGCATATTTATTTATCTGTAATTTCTTGTGCATATAATATTTTAGTTACTTGTAGAATTCAGATATTAATATTCTTATGTGATTCTTCTTTATAAGTTAGAATCTTGAGAAATATTCTTGATGCAGAAGAGTTATATTTTGGTTGATCATTACTATTAGTACCATGATTATTACTAAGAATAGTAGTAAGTTATTACTATTATTAGATGAGATTAGTGAGACTAGCAAGAAGTTGTTAGAATTATTCACTTAAGAGACCAGAACCAGATATTATATATATATATATTAAGTATAGATGAGAAAGTGTATAAGAAGAAAGAAGTTATTATTAAGTATATATATATGCATATATATATAGTATTAATCTTTTTTACTACTATCAAAGTTGTAATCTTCTAGTTACGTAATGTAATATATCCAGATAATTTATACAAAAAAGTTAGAATATAATATTATATCAGAAAAATTCATACAGAAGATTCAAGATATAAAGTAATATTAATTAAAATAGAATTCACACAGAAAACTAAATCAAAAACAAATAAGAGATTATATTTTAAAACTTATTTTTTATTAGCAGTACTTAATACTTAAAATTACAGAACAGATATAATATCTTTAAATAATAAATTAATATTATATAAATTAATAATAAGATAAATAAATTAATAATAGATAATACTTATATAATAATATCTCCAGAAGATATTTATTAATAAATAAATAAAAAAATAAATGATTATAAATGAAATATATAATTTTAGTAATATGCTAGCTAAATTAGTAAAATAAGAGAAAAGAGAAATTCTACTAAGAAAACTATCTATGACTAAAATAACTCAAATATATCAGATGACTTTTCTTGATATAATTAGATAATTATGATATAATAAGTTACATATGATATAGTAATGATCTGTGAAATAAAAGATAAATCTAATATAATTATTAATAACTAATCTAATTTTATTATAATTAGTCAATCTTCTGAATCTATATTTCAAATATCACATTTAATAAAATATAAATTCATAATAGTTGAAGAATAATATCTGAAATAACTTGAAATATATAAAGACTTTACTATATTATCTAAAGAAGTTGTTAATAAGTTGATAGAAAAGTTATTATAATATACTAATTATTAAATATCAAAGTAAGTTCAAGATTGATAATATAACTGATATAAATAATCAAAAAAGATATATATAAATATACTTCAGAATAAATCTGAATTAAATATTATATTAGAATCTATATAATCTAAAGTAAATTATTATTATAACTTTTATATTATTTTCTTTTTATTCAGTTAAATCTTGAAGTACTAGCTAAGAACAATTAGCATTTGTTTAAATAGATAAGGAATTTTAAATCTTACATATATTTTGACTTATGTTTGACTGAATAAATACATTCTAATAATCATTAAAAAATTTTTTTGTTAATTAAAAGAAATATTATCATCTATATTATATCATAAAATAACTTTTTCTAATTTTCTTTTACATATTTATAATGTATTAATTTCTTGAGGTAAAACTTTGTAGATAGTTATTATTTGGATACATTTGGTAAATCACTTTTTATGACAAGAATTTGTAAGCTGAAGAGTAATCTAGCAAAAATAGATAAAATGAATGTTAATTTTAAAGATGTTTCACTTTATAGAGAGATATTAGTTTTTTATAATCTTTATATTGCTTTATTTATAGAAATCTCAATAATAATTTTGTTTTAAAAAACTTTGTGTATTTTAACTAAGACTTTGAATAAAAAATTCACATATATAATTAATCAATTTTTTAAATTGATTAATATAATATATTTAATTTTTATATTAATAAATTATATGACTAATATTAGAAAAAATATTGATTGTTATTCATATAATCTTGGATTTATACAACTTGAATTCTATTTTATTATATATAATATTATAAATCTTAATTATATAAGAAACTCTATTTTTAATTCATATTTTATAAGACTGAAATCATCCAGAATCTAATTTGTTTAATCTAAAAAAGAAAAGATAATATATTTTTATAGTAAATAAAATATATGTATAATTATTTGAAATGTTAGGATGTAGTTATCAGATATTGAATATTATTGTAAGTTCTCTCCTTTATCTAAATATAATAGTATATGATATGATTATTTCATTTTTAGATATTAAAACTTATTAGTTATTAATTGAATGATATTCAGATCACATCACAAGAAGATTAGTTCTAAATTTACAATTCAAAAAAATAATATTGGATTTTTTAGAAAAAGATAGTTATTTAGAAATTAATAATTATATATACTCTATAACCAAAAATTCTTTGTACTGAAATAACCAAAGAAATATGATAGATTGATTTATTTTATTAAATAATATAAGAATTCTCCAGATCAATTATATATACCCCATGATATCTAACCTCATGACCAGAGTGGTTATTTAGAATAAAAATTATCCTTTGTACTAAAATAATCAAAGCAGTATGATGATCACTGATTGATTTATCAGAGAACAAAGAACTCTTATTTTAGATCTGATAAGTCTATTATTAAATTTTAAAAGCTTTTCACAATTATCTTTAAAATATGTGAATTCAACATTATTATTTTGTATTATACTAGTATTAAAATTATTTGCTTTATAAATTGTTCCAATTTGCACGAGATTCAACATTTGTAAAGCTATTAAAAGGAATCTATTCGAAAATATTTTCATATATAAGTAATTTTGTCATATTCTTTTATTAGATTGTCAAATCTTAGTCAATTCGACACTATTAGTTCGTTTATGATAAAAGAAACGGACATAGCAGTAGTCATACTTACAATTATGAATATTGTGAACTAAACATTCATGGAAGTATCTATTCTTTTTGATAACAGTAACATTCATTACAATGAATATTTGATTTCATGATCGTTATCGTTTCTGTGCTAAGAAACGACATACATATGAAGCATTAAAAGAATATATTAGGTCAGAATTAAATTCTTAAGAGTTTATTACACAAACTCCTATACACTTATATCTTTTTTCTTGGTACGCTATTAGTCCTTACATAACGGATAGCATAACGAAAATAAACTTCTCGGTATATGTATTTCTATTTGTGGCAACATATATTTAAATGCATTTGTATTTCTTTTGATTGTTGTTGTGTTATTACATAGAATACTGTGCGGCTAATTTCGTCATTTGTTTTTCATATCATTACGCAACTAATGAATGATACCATTGATGACTATTATTTATTTAATTTATATATAAACTACGTGTATGATATATATTAAATAAATTGTAATTGCATTTGGTTCGCTATTACATAACACAAATCACTGGCTCGTTGTAAAATCAGCTAGCGCCATTCGACATATCTTCGAGATCTATTTTTTACATGTATTACGTGAATTAAAGAAAGTAATGTAATAACAATATCAAGAGTGAAATTACCTTCAATTGGAACATACAAACTAACGCCTGTAGAACCTAAATATTTGTGATATATTTAAAATCAATCCGAAATGTCATTCTGATTGAATATAAAAATAAAATGCGCATACCTGTATCAGTTGGGATTGATATTAATTTCGAGGTAAATATTCGACTCGTGTAAATTGCATTTGGGTGGATCAGTTGTTTTTGCACTTTCATACTCTCATCATATTCAACTAATTTTTGCATTTCTTGTTTAATACACTCTTTAATTTCTTCTTCTGTTTTAGGCTTTTCTGAAGAGCCATAGTAAAGAAAATGCAAAGTATTCAGTTCCAACTCACAATTGTAATCTGCGATAGAGCGGATAAAGTCATAAAGTTCCTCAGCAGTTGGTCTGTTTTCCGGAGTAGGTTCCCAACATTCCTTAATAATAAATTTGCACCATCCGGGAATATTATCTGGTATCTTAGGTCGTACTCCTTTATATATGTCTAATACTAGATGTATATCATGATTCCGTTCACCAAATGGTCGCTCACCAGTTGCAATTTCGTATACAACCATTCCAAAGCTATAAATATCTGCAGCTGCAGTGTATGGCTTTCCATTTAACACCTCTGGACTCAAATAAGGAAGCACTCCACAAATTACTTGGTTAGATTTTTCTATATTTGTTGGCATGCTAAGTCCAAAATCAGCAATTTGAGGACGATTCAACATTAATATATTACCAGGATGGAAGTCACGATGTAAAAATTCTTCATCGTGAATTTTTTTCATATTACCGATAATATAATGTAAATAATCTAATTTATGATTCCAAGCCAATTTTTCATAGTTAGAATTAATATATTTACGGAGATCACCATCTTTTGCATATTCCATCATCATCGAATATTCATTTGTGACTGGGTTTTTAGTTATTCCATAATAATTAATAAAGACAGCGCATTTAAGAGCAATCTTAATCTATTTTGAAAGATTTGTATTGCATTAGAAATCAAAAGACAACTTTCACTTTAGATTATTTTCTTCTTTACCTCGCGCATAAACTCTGGAGTAATTTTTTTTGAACTGTGTAATGTTTTCAACACAATTTCCATTTTTTCACCCTGTCGTTTAAATTTATTTTCTTCATGATCCCACTTGGAATAATAATCTATTGGTCCATCCAACCAGGTTGCTTTATAAATTGTCCCAAAACCTCCTTTTGCAAGATATTTAACGTTGGTAAATCTTTCAAAAGGAGTCCATTCGAATATGTTTTTGTTTCTATATTTAATTTTGTTGCATTCTTTTATTAGATTGTCGATACCTTTATCTCCACTAGACAATTCATCTTTATAAATTCGTTTGTGATATTTGAAACAATTGTCGCAGTACTCATTTTTTTGACATTTACTACATTTACTACAGTCATGAGTATTGTGAACTAAACACTCATCGCAGCAATTATCTTGACAATCGTCACATTCATTACAACAATGATGAGCATTTGATTCCATCGTTAAGTTCACTTTATATTTGTGAAGTTCGCCATAGCATGCATGCATTACTATCAAATATTCGTTTATTGCTGCATTTTTAGTCATTCCATAATATGCTATCAAGCTGCCGTAATCATAGCATTTAAGCCAAGTTTGAATCTATTTTTATAAAATTTGATTTATCAGAAAAACAACTTTCACGTTAGAAAATATCTATGTTTTACCTCATTTATAAACTCTAGCGTAATTTGCTTTGAATTGTGCAACGATTTCAACACAACTTTTCTTTCTCCCTTTCGTTTAAATTTATTTTCTTCATGATCCCAAATGGGATATTTATCGTCATAGTACAATGGTCCATCCAACCAGGTTGCTTTATAAATTGATCCAAAACATCCTTTTGCAAGATATTCAACATTGTTAAATCTTTCAAATGAAATCCATTCGAATATATTTTTATAATTATAACTAAATTTGTTGCAATCTTTTATTAGATTGTAGATATCTTTATCTCCGCTAGATAATTCATCGTTATAAATTCGTTTGTGATATTTGAAACATCCATTGCAGTCCTCTTTTTTTTGACAGCTAGTACATTTATTACAATCATGCGATTCCATCACTATCGAATATTCATTTGTAACTGGGTTTTGAGTTATTCCGTAATCAATAATATCGTCATCATCTGCACTGCCGCATTTAAGAGTAGTCAGGATCTATTTTTGAAAAATTTAATTGTATTAGAAAACAAAAAGCAGCTTTACATTAAAAATCATTCATTTTTTTTTACCTCTGGTGTAATTTGCTTTGGGTTGTGTAATGTTTTCAACACAACTTTTCTTGCTCCATATCGTTTAAATTTATTTTCTTCATGAACCCAATAAGGGTGAGCTAATGGTCCATCTAACCAGGTTGCTTTACAAATTGGCTCAAAACCACCTTCTGCAAGATATTCAACGTTAGTGAATCTTTCAAAAGGAATCCATTCGAATATATTTCGATCTTGATAATTAGTTTTGTTGCATTCTTTTATTAATTTGTCGATATCTTTATCTCCACTAGACAATTCATCATTATAAGTTTTTTTGAAATATTTGAAACAGTCATCGCAGTATCTATCCTTTTGACAGTCAGTACATATAATACAACTAAGAGTCTTTGAGTCCACTTTATATTTGTAAAGGTCACCATAGATAGATTAATGGATTAGTTAAATAAATTATTAAAATCAAAGAAAATTAAAATGAAAGATGCAAATAAAATCGTTGGTTTCTTACGTCCTAAATAAAAGATAAAATAATGCATTAGTTAAATTAATTATCAATATCAAAGGAAATTAAAATGAAAGATGCAACATAAAATCGTTGATTTCTTACCAACTAAATAATAGATAGAATAATGGATTGGTTAAATAAATTATTAATATCAAAGGAAATTAAATAAAAGATGCAAATTAAAATTTTTTGTTTCTTACGCTCTAAATATAGAATAGAATAGTAATGGATTAGTTAAATATCAAAGAAAATTGAAATGAAAGATGCAAAATAAAATCGTTGATTTCTTACCAACTAAATAATAAATAGAATAATGGATTAGTTAAATAAATTATCAATTTCAAAGAAAATTACATGAAAAATGCGAAATAAAATCGTAGATTTCTTACGAACTAAATAAAAGATAGAATAATTGATTAGTTAAATAAATTATTAATATAAAATGAAAATTAAATGAAAGATGCAAAAAATAAGGTCGCTGATTTCTTACTTTCTAAATAAAAGATAGAAAAACGATAATGGATTAGTTAAATAAATTATTAATCTCAAAGAAAATTAAAATGAAGATGCAAAATAAGATCGTTGATTTCTTACCATCTAAATAAAAGATAGAAAAATGGAATAGTTAAATAAATTATTAATATCAAAGAAATTAAAATGAACTGTGCAGAATGAAATCGTTGATTTCTACCAACTAAAAAAAAAGATAGAACAATAGATTAGTTAAATAAATTATTAATATCAATGAAAATTAAAATGAAAGATGTAATATAAAGATTGTTGAATTCTTACGCTCTAAATAAAAGATAGAATAATGGATTAGTTAAATTATTATTATCGTTATCAATGAAAATTAAAATGAAAGATGCAAATAAGATCGTTGATTTCTTACGTTCTAAATAAAAGATAGAATAATTAGTTAAATAAATTATTTAATATTAAAGATAATTAAATGATAATTTTAATAACATCGTAATTTCTTACTTTCGTCATCATCACTAATTAAAGAGTTAAGATAATTAATTACTTGATATTAACAAAAAATAAGGTTAACTATAATTTCTACCGTCTTTTTGGACATTTAAGAGCCAATTCAGCCTTAATTGCACAATTATTATTTAATAATTGAATTAGTACAAAGATGAATATATAACTATAGAAATAGGAATTTCGTATATTTATCGAACAAATTCAAAGTGTGTCTTTAGACATCATCGTTAATATTAATTACCTCATGTAATAATTCTTTTATTGTCCCAAATGACTTCAATGCAACTTCTTTATTATCCAAAACACCTTTGTACACTTCACCAAACCCCCCTTCGGCGATTTTCTCAATTCCAGGTGTCGATCGATTAAAATTTTCGATTTCTTTATTTGATTCTATGTCTGCCATATATTTATGATATATTCAAAGAGGACGAGCGATTTATAATGAATAAGTTTCCGTCAATTGAATAATTTTTGAGCAATGAAAAAATAATTGACAGTGATCTGGGTTTAAATGAACGATATGCATTGCTTATTACATGTAGTACGTATACTTTAAGAGATTTCAGGTTCCACATGGACAAAGTTTTTTTGTGCATAGAATTTGAATCACCACCGGCTACACATATAGTTGTGTACATGTACAGTGGCCTGCAAAAATAACGCACCACTTACATTATTAATCGTTAATCACCTGATTCTCACTCACATGCAATCCGATGAACGCAAAAAAGATTTGCCATCAACGTCTAATACAGTTCTTTTAATAAGTAAAAAATATGGCCAAACATTTACTATTAACACACTATACATGTATATTTTATAAAATAGATGAAGAACATGAATTACAAACGCAAATAGAAAGTTTGGTTTTTCATTATTTGCAAAACGGAAGTGCTATTTGTCTACAAATTGAATGTGCACTATGTACGTTACATTGATTTTCAAAAAAAATACATGTATAAATATTGAAGTAAAATTCTGCGAAAACAATTGGTATAAATTCGCATCTTTAAAACTTAGTAAGTTTATATTTAGTTTTGGAGCTTAACATTCTTGTTAATCCTTTAATATTAACGATAAATGATCCGAATTTAGCTGCATAATGATAGGCTTACATCGAGTTCCGGATATCATTTTACACCGAACTCTACATCTAAGTTTATTAAATACATATATAAAAACATTTTATAAATGAGCTCGGTGATGGAATTTAATACTATACATGTATTTGTAATAATTACTTTTTTGTCAAAGATAATAGAAGTAAATTATTGTTAATCAATTAAAAAAAGAAATCTTTTTATTTACGTCAAAAGCAATCCTCTTCATAAAGTTTCTCACTTCTTTTCATTAAGCTCGCTGAAATCACGTATGATTATTTTGGTACATGTTAAATATGCATTAACAAAAAATAAGTTAGCATGTACTTTCTCGCATTTAACAAATTATGCTTCTCTCTCTTGTTTGCATCTACCGGAAAGATTATGAATTTAATAAAACTATTAGACGTGACCAATAATATTTATTGTTCTGAACTCAGTCTCGACTAAAACCTTCTTTTTTGGCTTATACTTATAATTAGGAAATAAGCTTTTATAATTTTCATAAGCCATTTCTCTAATATTTTGGAAGAAAAATTAACTATTAGGTAATTTTTAAAAACGAATAAAATCGCTGGTTTTTTGCACACGAGCTCACCATTTTAATCTAAAGTGATAATAAAAAAAATACGGTAAACTGTTTTTGCATCTAAAGACATATATATTTGTTCTTTATAAAAGCGTATGTGACATTTAACTAAAAATAGTTAAATCACCAATCATTGGTGCAATAAGGTAACTTAAAAGCTATAAATACAAGTGTTTTTCTTTTTCAACTATGTGCTCAGCTCTAAAAATGTACGTATCTTTTTTAATTTTATAGTATATGTAAAGTCATTAGGTTGCTGCGCGACAATTTATCCGAAACGTGCTGTAACAGTAACAAACTTGACTGTATTTTCTATTAATAGCATTTCCATTAAAATATAATTTTCTCATTTATAACACATTCTTAACTGTAATATCCATTCATTAATCGAATCTAACCACATTTTTTTTAAATTTAAATCAAGGCTTGGAAATAGAGATTTAAGCGATGTGGATTCTAATAGCGAAGAAAGCGGCAATACAGTTTCAATCAGATGAATATCACACCGAAGCGCAAATTATTCATAAAAAATGGTTTGATTGCGGAAACTTTAGGACTAATTTTGCATGTTGTCACTCTTGTGAAACTATCTGGTTTAAGGAAAACTATTCAAATTGGACAACTGGCAATTTGCAGCTTGATTCAATTATACAAAAAAGCCAAGCCGAAGCAAATATAAGTGGCGATTATCTTGAATACATTCCTTTCGAACAATTTGAACTGGTTGAATTCTATAAAGCTGGGACATTTAGTGAAATTTATTCTGCTATTTGGTTAGAAGGACTTAAGTGGGATTGGAATGAAGACATTCAGGCTTGGTCGCGAGGTGGTCCAATAAAAGTAGCGTTGAAAAAGCTTAAAAATTCTCAAAACTTGAGCAAACATTTCTTGGAAAAAGTAAATTGCTGTTTTTATTTGATAAAATTAAATTATATGAATTATTGACAAAATATTTCCTTTTTTATTTTAGTTACGGAAATATCTACATTGTCTTCAATCGGGTAGTATGGCAGATACATTTGGCATTACGAAAGATCCAGAGGGGTCTTTTATATTTGTAATGAGATTTTGTGAGAATGGTGATTTTAATCAATACATCAAAAATAAGGACATTAACTGGAAAGACAAAATCGATTTATTATGGGGAATTATTGTTGGCTTGGAAAGTATTCATAGATTGGTCTTTATCATGGAAACTTACACGATGGGAATATAATGATTGAGGATGAATCAATTTCGACTAGTGGAAGAATAGCTGATATAGGAATTCATGGACCAGTTGATATTCCAACTGATAAATCATATGGTGTTCTTTCTTATATCGCACCGGAATTCATGGACCAGTTGATGTTCCAACTGATAAATCATATGGTGTCCTTCCTTATATTGCACCAGAAGTTCTTTTGGGAGAAAAACAATCAAAAGAAGCTGACATTTATAGTTTCGGCATTATTATGTGGTCACTTGCAACTGGACAAAAACCATTTTCTGAGAGAGCGCATGATGTCGCTTTAGCAATGGATATTTGTAATGGGATTAGACTAAATGAAATTGAAAATGCGCCGAGATGTTTTTCTGATTTGATGAAAAGATGTTGGGAATCTGATCCAAAACAAAGACCAACAGCATTTGAATTGAATGAAACATTTAGCGATTGGATAACTGATATATGTGATAATCCAGCACCGACTGAAATTAGCGAGGAATTTAATGACGCTGAAGAAAGAAGATGTGAGGCCTTTCAAATACAGAAAAACATATCACAAGAAATTCATAAAGATGCGTTTTACACAAGTCGATTTTTTAACTTTCAACAACTAAAAGAAAAATATGGTGCCAATACTTAAAGATGCGCTTTACATAATTAACACCACCACTTAAGAACATTCAGTTACTATTTATAGTACATACAATTTATTTTGCTCAATTCAGTTAGATTATCGCTTTAGAATTACATTTATATGTACTTTAAAACTGACATTTAATTCTGCAACAAAATTTAAGTGATCAAAATTTCTGTTTTCTTTTTAATTCATTTCTTTCTTAATTTATTCATTTTATCCGCGCAATTACATTCTTTTGTCATATTCAGTTTCATAGTCATTTTATTCTTTAGTTCTCGTTAGTTATTTGGTTTTATATTATAAGTATCTCGTTTTATGCTTATATTCAAGTTTCTTTCGTCATGTATTTCGTTCTGTTCTTGATTCATCATTTTATATAAAAATCTGTTATATTCATTTCTTCGCTTTTATTTGTTATTCTTTTCGTCTTTCATCCATGTATTCGCTCCATTCTCATAATTATATATTATGTTGTTTCGTCATGTATTTCGTTCTATTTTATATGCGCTTTGTTCTATTATTCATAGATTCTTATTATTCGCTCGTCATATAATGTATTTTGTTCTCATCAATTAGATAAAAAATTTAGTTAGACTCATTTCTATTTAATTTTTTGACTTAATTTGTTATTTTTTCCGACTTTCGTCATTATAATCATATCTATTATGTTTTTTCATCATGTATTTCGTTCCATCTTTCTTATGCTTTTTCATCATATATTTTATATTCATTTATGCTCTTCCCGACGGTCCATATACACTTATGCATGTACAGTGTAAATCATCAACCGTAGTAGTGACTAATTATGTACATGTAATTATTTAACGCTTCGAGGATATCGTAATTCGTAATAATTGATCAATAATAGACCTCGCGATAATTAACGTTCAACACTTTGTAATAATATTCTACGTAATAATTAATATTTGCCACCATGTAATTATAGTTATCGTAACAATTTACTTCATGATCGAAATACAATGCCCTTGGGAACACAAAAAGTGATTTTTAAAAGGTTGTGACTGTATAGAAGTTAAATTTATATGCTTTCTAATATCTAGAACTGGAAAAGATTAGATTATAGAGAGAGTGTGACTATACAGGAGTTGACCGTATGAAGACGAAAACTGTAATTAATATTTGACGCTCCGTAAAAAATATTTAATTTTTTGAGATCATAATTAACACTTGAAAATCAACATTTTCCGAGTTCTTTATCTCACTGTTTATTTATTTGTTTATTCTATTATTACAGTATCTGCTCGGCACCTATTATCGCTTTTAGAAATCCAACCAAAAGATAGGAAAGCACGATTCGAAACCTTTCTAATTTTAGTATTAATTAGATTGAAACTCATGAACGCAAGAATGATAATATAGAAACTTGCTGATAGTAATTCTTGTGAGAAAACTCATATGTATATAAGGGCGAGTCCTTTTACTTGCAAATATCTTACTGTTATTACTCACCTTTAAATATTACGTACAAAGTTATTGTATTTCTTTTGTGTCTAGCATAAATTGATATTTGAATAACACCACTCTAAATAAAAATTTTTACTCTGATTATTTTTTGTTTGCTGGCATTGGATAAGTCTAGAGATGTGCCTATGCGCATAATACGCATAGTTACTAACCGATATCGTAAATGCCCATACACAATTATGCATATGGTTAAGTTCATAAATCATCACCAATT
>CAJVPS010001203.1:0-16815 GCA_910591765.1 Ambispora leptoticha | reverse complement strand
CAAATTTTATTATAAGTAAAATACATATAAATTATCTTATTGAAAAGATAATCATAATTTGTCAGAAGTAAATTTCATATATATTATCTTATCAAAAAGATAATTAGTCATATAATCTCTTGAAGCTATAACTGCTGTAAATACAGTTACTATTACTATTTTAAAATAATTATATATGTATAATCTTAAAATAATAATAATATAGATACTAAAGATAGAATAAAAGTTATACTTAATAAATAACAAGAGTATTCATTATATAAAATCATTAATAGTAATAATCCACTTTATCTATTTATTAATTTTAATTTATTTAGAAAAAAATTTGATAAAATTAAATTTAAACTTAAGCTTACAACTAAAGAAATATTAGATTTACTTTATCATATCTTTAAAGAAATATGTCTAGAAATATATCTAGATTAGGATT
The DNA here is from genome assembly GCA_910591765.1 of Ambispora leptoticha. Taxonomy (NCBI): domain Eukaryota; kingdom Fungi; phylum Glomeromycota; class Glomeromycetes; order Archaeosporales; family Ambisporaceae; genus Ambispora; species Ambispora leptoticha. The sequence goes on along the minus strand of CAJVPS010001203.1, from coordinate 16,385 downwards.
ATAAAATATTAACTATTGCCAGTAGCAGTAATGAGAAAAAAATATTTCTTCATATATCAACTTTTGATCTCTGACTCAAAAATATTACTAAAATTGCAGTATTTACTGAGCTTATTTATAAAAAACTTCTAATAGATTTATAAAAAAAAGATATTATTGATAATATTATTAATAAATACTCATTCTTTTTGCAAATACTTGAAATTTCAAAATTTATTAAAGATATTAATAAATATATCCAAGTAAAAAAAGCAATTTTCTCAAAGAATAATTCTGTCTTTAATTTTATACTTTGCCTATCTAATGATAAGATACTAGTTATAAATAGTTTTATCTTGGATATTCTGAAAGAAAAAATATCAATTGAAGATAGAAAAGTACCAGAAAAAAATAAAATCAATGCTGAGACAATCAGATCTGAAGTAGAATATATAGAAAAATTACTTGACAAGTATAAAATCAAAGATTTTGAAGTTTTATATTCTTTACTGATACTTCCAAATATATTCCTCCTAAATTATATAGCAAAATCTCAATACCTATTTTATAATTGAGAGCATATTAGTGATAATATATATATAATTCAAAATAAGAAAACTTATTATTATTACTGTCATTAAGCAGATCAAGATATACTAGCAGATATAAGGAAATTATTAATTAAACTTGTTATTAATAAAATAATTGAAAATAAAGAAAAAAATATCATTTTCTAGAAAAATTAGAATGATCTAGAATTTCAGATCCAAATGATTATCTTATATAAGAAAACTTAATAGATATGTATACTTCTAAGAATATTTTTACTCATAATGAAGTATATGAGATAATTCAAGTAATAGTTATATGTATTCAAATATCTTTAAGATTATAACTACTTAAAATAAAAGATTTAGATAATGGACTTTTCTTTGATATAGTATCTAAACTAGATATTGTTAAGTATAAAATAAAAATAACTGAATATCAAAAGAAACTAATTGAATTAAAAATATTGATAAATCAAGCAGTTATTAAAGATCTGATTCTGTATTATAATATCAATTTTCTGTTATATTTTCTTAACACTTTTTTACTAAATATTAAGTTCTTTAATCTTTTTCTAGGATTCAAAGTCTAATCAGCAATTGAGATTAATCCTGCTATTATAAATCTAATTTTATAGCATGCAAAAAATATAATCTCTGATAGAAATGAAGAACTTAGTAAATATTTCTGATACTAAATAGTATATCTGATATAATAATTATCTAAAAAATCTGAAATAATTCAAGTATTATATTTCTTATCAGGTTGTGGAAAAAATATCTTAATTGATTTTATAGATAAGAAAGTTCTTGGATCAGAACTTTTTTATACAATATTTGATCTTGAAAAAATATTGAGATGATTTAATAGTTGCATTCAGATATATAAACTAATTATTATGAATGAAATAGAAATAAGTAGTGAAAATTAGCATAAATATAATGACTATCTTAAATCTCTCATTATAGAAGATTATTTAATAATCAAGTATAAAGAACTTGAATTCAAAGTTCTAAAGAATTATACTGGATTTATAATATTAAATAATTATGATATCTCATTTCAAGTAGAAATAAATGATCAGCATATTATGTATTTTGATATATCTTCCTGTTATAAAGGTAATACATTATATTTTAAGAATTTAGCTAAAGTATTAGAACATTCTGATACATCTAGTATAGTTATGACTTATCTATTTAGTCTTATTATTTCTGATTAGAATTTACAAGATATTTCTACTATTAAAATAAAAACAGATATAATAATAAAATATTTAACAAATTTAATTCAATTCATAATTAATTATTATTTATCTTGATCTGAAAATATAATTAAGAAATCAATATATTTAAATTTATATCAGAATTACTATATTTAGTATAAAAGAAATAGTAAAAATTCATTTACTAGTAAAAAATTTAAAAAAATTCTTTTAATAATTAGTATAAAATGCAAATAAGTATGAATTAATAAAAAAAAAGAATGGATCTATATTCTTGATTAATTCAAAATTATAATCAAGTTACATAAATCAATAAATAATATTAAGAAATTTTCTGACATACCTCAATCTGAGATACTCACCAACATATTTATAGATATTCCTGTATTTGATATTTTAGAAATTATAATTTTTAAATCAAAAAAAATAAAACTTATCAAATACCAATCATATTGAAAAAGATAAGAAAATATCACCTTTTCTATTTCTAATATGATCCAAGATCTTTACAATTCTATAATAAATGAATTTTCAGTTACTTCATTATCTAAGTCTATTATAAAGCAATAAGACTTTATTCTTATATATACATCTCCACTCCCTGAGATTGTATACATAGAATTTGTGGATGATAAATCAGAATTTTCTCTCAAAATTATTAAATCAGTGAATGATAAGCCTGAAATTTCTTCTAACTTATCTACAAATAATGAAATAAAATTCAGTAATAAGGTATCTTTTTAGTAGATATCATATCTATTTGAATATCAGATTAGGAAGTAATAGAAGAAATATCTCAGATAATGAACTATAGATCATAATGAGAATTTCAATAAGTTTGTAATTATTACAGATAAAGATAAAACTAATTCAATAGACTATCTTACAAGGATAGATATTAATATAAATATTTGTTTCTTTAATATAGAATAAGATAATAATTCCTATAATTTTATGGAAATAATACATTGGAAAAGATTAATAGAAGAAGAAATTTTATATTATAGACTTGAAAATATAAATGAATCCATATGACTTAATACTGATAAAGAATAAATAAAAAATAAAATCATATTAATTTGATTTAATTATTATGATAAGATAAGAATAAAAAGATTTTATAGGTAAAAATATCTAATAGAGAGGGCTTTTTTGCCTCTTTAAACTAGATAATATAAAAATTTCTAATAAAAATATTATAAAAATAATATATTCTTATACTTTATATATACTGTAAACAAAATGAATGATCAAGAATTAGAAACTTCAGAAAAAGTATTTAATTTATTAATTAACTGGATGATAAATCTAAATAAACTAATATTTTGTAAATTAATCTGCAATAAATATAGACATATTAGTAATTTATCAAATTACTTAGAAATATCTGAATATATTGATTATAGTTATTCTAATTATATAGTCTTTTTATTTAATATATGAAAGTCAACAGTAATATTATTATCTGAAATATTATAAAACAGACTGGATATATATCATAAATATTTTATAACTGTTAAATTATATCAGAATTTATTTAGATAGATATACTAAATAATAGAAAAATAAATTATAAATCTTAATATAATCTGAATCTCTATTTTTAGAGTTATATTTTTTTTCTTATAATCTATGTATTAGTTAAATTCAAATTAATATATTAGTTATCCTGTATATCAATATATACTTTCTTTTTTTGAATATGAAAGAAAAAAGAATAATTAATTTTGATTTGAAAAAATATTTTTTATAGTGTATACAATCTAAAGAATTACTCATAACCTACTTGATTCACTATAATATTTAAACATATTAGCTATTATAACTAAAATCATTGAAAAATATAATCTCAATCTCAAAATAAATATGTCTAATCTTAGTAAATATATTTCAGAATTTCTTAAAAATCTTACCAATAATAAAAAGCAAAATTAAGCTTGATAATGTCTTTGAAATAATTTTAAATTTAGTAATAAATAGGTAGATGTATTAATACCTAATCAGAGAAGTGGAAAAAATAAAACTATAAATTTGATTAAAGATAATTATAGAATAGTTATAACATTATCCTCAAAAAATCTAGAAGAAGAAATTATCAGAGAGATAGTAAAATAAATCTTATAAAATAGATATGGATTTAGTGAGGATTAAATAAATACCTTATTCTTGATTCAGAAAAACAGAAGTAGTCACAATGTAACTACCTCAGATAAAATATAAATATTATAATTTTCAATAAACTTTCAAAAGAAATAGAGGAAGAAACTATTGGAGATATGATGCAATAGATTTTACAAGATAAACTTAGTATTAGAAATATAAGAGCTGAAGCTTATATCTTAGTTCTATTAATATTAGATATCAATGCTAATTCATCATATCTCTCTCATCTTTATAGATAATTAAGAAATCTTAATACATTATCTAAAATAATTGATATTACAAAATTTTCTGAAATTACAGAAAAAGCTAACAAAATTCAGAAGAATAATTGAAAAAAAACTGAAGCTAATTGTATTAATTATTTAGATAAATTTATATTAGAATCAGTCAAAGAAAGATTAGATATATATGATTTAAAAACTTTACCTGATTATCAAACTCTTGCTGATATTATGATAATGCTTTATATTTATTCTGCTGAACTTATAACTTTATGTATTACAGATACTAGAGTAATAGGATATACAAAAAATTAGAATCAACTAGATATTTCTAAAAAATTTAGATCTATAAAAAAAATCAAAAACAAGTCAAAGAATTACTAATTTAAATATAAAATATTATATCTTCTGATCAAATAAATGATTCAGATAAATTAAATATTAAATAATTCAATAAATTCTTAAAAGATTATAATTTAATTCCTAAATATTTACGTAAATTAAAAGTAATATATACTGTGATAATATATAGAGCAAATAATTTGACTTATACTATAATAATCACTAGAGAAGTCTTATATTATTCAAGTAATAATCATACTTTTTCTATGCAAAATTATATTATAGTAAATTATCAGAGAAAAAATTAATTATCAAAATAAGTGAAACTATTTTAATTCTATAATGATGAGAACTAATTACACTTCTTCTTTATCTCAAAAACTTATGCATGTATTTTATTTTTATTGATACTAGAATATTCAGAGTCTGATTTAGTTGAGAATAAAGATGAAGAATAATTAATTTAGCTAGAATAATTCAATATTCAGTAATTAAATAGCTTTATAGATCTGGTAAATTATTTATGAAGCAAGCTAAAGATTGATATTATTGTAAAGTAATAATCCAAAGAATCTATCAAAATATGAATAAGCTCTATCATTAGATAAAACAAATTTAATTTCTGCAATCAATAATCATATCAAAGAGATTTGCTGAATTATTCCTAATTATTTATCATGAATTACAGATAATTATATTTAGTAATGAAGAATGAATAATTATTTACTGACTTATTTTTTTTGGTTATATTATATATCATTAAATAATATTTGACATATTTTTCATAGAAATACTAGTAGAAGAAAAAATTTTAGTTAAAGTATTAATAGATATCTCATCAAAGTTTAATACTATTAGCAGATACTTGTTCAATAAGCTTAAAAAAGATTATGAAATAAGTGATTCTATTAAAAATCTTTATGAAGATGTAATAGATAAAATAAAATACTTAGATTTGCAATTTTATTATAAAGAAAAGTGATAAAGTTTAGATAATACTGAAGTAATAAATTTTCAAATTCACAAAAATCTATTATTTGATTTAGTATTAGGAAAAGATTGATTATAAATGTATAAAGTAAAAATAGGTTTTGAATTCTCTTTTAAAATCAATAATTTTTATATTAAAATTGTAATTAATAGTATGAATATCCTATTAATTAAAGAAAATAACAGATTGATAAACAACTTTTTGAGCTATAAAATCAGCTTCACTAAAAATAACTTATTTAAATTAATAGAATCTAAACCTGATCTAGTTCAAGAGAAGATTATAAATATAATTAATAAAATTCTTTCAGATATTCAAGATATTAAATATCAAAAGAGTCATCACAGAATATTTCACAATATATCTTCTATATCTCTAATATCCAGAAGATTAAATAATAATATTTCCAAAAATAAGAGCAAGAAAAATAGGATTAATTATTCTATGAATTCAGATATTTCTTCTAATTCAAATATTTCAGACTCAAGTGATTCTTCTTTATCTAAATTATGATTAGAGATTATAAATATACATAATACTATATTTGCAAAGAAATATCCTATTAAGCAAAGATATTATAAAATAAACAGAAAAATTAGCTAGAAATATTATGTCATATTATAATAGGAATGATGTTATATATTTTAAACTTACAATTAGAGATATTATAGTCTCATGAAATATACAAATTATTAATAATCAGTAAGTTGTATATTTATAATGATTAATCAATCAAGATTATTTCTATTTTTGGAATAATCATTGTATAATCTATTTTAGGGTTAAATCTATTTTGAAATAACTATTTTAGATATATAGTTTATTTTTATAATATGTAATACTTGATTATGTATCTGATAAATAATGATTATCTGAAAAAAATTAATCACACAAAGTATAGTATATAATAATTCAGCTATCAGGATCATCTTTATTGAGATAAATATGTATTAAAGATGCTATAAAATGCAAGATAGAAAAGTATATATAACAAAATCTAGTAATTATCTCATGGAATAAAAATTATAATATTATCTTTCATTTGTCTTTGTAATATGATAGTAGATATATAATATAATAAAAATAAATTAGTAATTATTATATTAAATAAAAGTAATAAAATTTCTATAAATTTAATTACAATAGCTTTATCTAAAAATTATATAAAAATTTTAACAGATTATAAATAGTAATATCAATGAATATTAATCATATCTCATATTAGAAAATTCAAGTATAATACATTACCTGCTACTTATATATCTATAATATCAAACTGATCTTTATCTTGTTTAAGATTTTAACATATTCAATATAGTTCATTATTAATTTCTAATCATAACTTAATCTTATTATCAGTCTTTTTTTGTGAACTAGAAATTAAATGAGAGTATTCTACATATATGAATTCAAAAATTATCTTTAGATATTTTACTATAAGTATAATATTTAAACATCTTTCTATGTAATCTTCTCCCTTTCTATTAGCACTTGTAATACTTTACTTTTTTAATATACTAATAAAAAAAGTATCTCTGATAAGAAGATTTTTCAATAAAGCTTGAATAATAGATATAATAATAGTTAATTGGTACATTTTCTCATTTAATATCTTTATAAGTTTATGATCAAATGCTAAGTTATTTCAAATATCTTTCAAAATATTAAGAATTTTTTTGATTATATATTTAATATCTTCTTTCAATTCTTTCCAAGTCTCATTATATATTAATTTGACTAATTTCATTTTGATTTTATGTCTCTTAAAATCTAGTATAAATTCTTTACATATTTCTTGAACTATTAATATAGATGTGAATATTATTTTATAAATAAGTTTTTAATATAAATAATATATTATTAATAGTATTAATAAAGATAACATGATCAAATATACATATAATTCTTTACCATAAATCCTTTTCTTAAATTTTCCAGTAATTTCTTTATGAGCTTTAATTTATTACTAATGACTTGACTGACTGTAGGATCTTTTCAAGACAATACCTTAATAGATATTATTCTTATACCAGAATATAAATATTAATATAGAGGGATTATATCTTTTTTAAGTTTTCTTTGAAGCTTAATCATATTATTTTTAATTTAGTCTGAACTAAGAGACTTTTCTTTATTTATTTTAATAATCTCAAGATCATACAATATGAAGACTTTCTCAAAAGTATCTTCAAACTAAAAAATAAATATATATTAGTTTTCAGTAATAAAAAATCATCATTAAAAAAATGTATATATTATCAGTACATATACAAAGTTATTATTTTTATATAATTATCACATTAATAAAATTCTATGTAATATTAATTTTCTATATAATAATATAATAATATTATTCTCTATATAGGTGATAAATTTTTCTTATCAATAGATTAATAAGATAAACTATATTACTATATAATAGTTTATAGATTAGATATTCTTCTATTATTGAGTAAGTATTTATTGAGAATAGGTTAATAGAATAATTAAGCTATTTTTTGATACATGAATCTAATAGCCAATCACATAATATTATCATATAATAAAATAATTTTGTAAAAAAAAATTAATAACTAATTTGTAAATGAATTCTAAAAAACTTTTATTAATGCAAAGACCTATCTAAATATAAATTACTAATATAACTAATAACTTGATTTATAATTATTCTCAACTTATTTTATAAAATTCAGAAATTTTCTTCTAAATCTTGATAAATAATGAATATAGTATTTATATAGTACTCTTTGACATTGATCAAAAAATTATAATTTTGATTTGTAAATTAGCAGATATATTAATTAGTCAAGTGTAAAATAATAAAAGCTTTGTTATATTGCAAATAAAAAAATAAATAAATAATTATAATGCAAATATACTATTCTTTTAAAATGCTCTCTCTATTTATTTCTGATTTTATTTAGATTTAAAAATAGTAGATTCAGAGAATGTGGAACTAGAATAATACAAGCCTATGAGTATTTATTATATAAATATATATAATGAAAAACTTTTCACATATATTATGAGTTAGATAATTAGATTTGGAATTTATAGTAATAATAGCAGATTATACAATTATATCATACATAAAAAGTTTCATGATCTTTTAATTTATTATATGATATATATTAATCAAATATTTATATTATGTAATTAATTTTTTAGATATGTGAATTTTGAAAATTTGGTCATAGTAACAGATTGTATGATTGCATTATAGATAAAAAGTTCTATGATCTTTGATTTTATTCTGTGATATAATATGTAATATGTATTACAAAGTAATAGTCTGATTAATTATCTGTATTATACCATTTTTTTTCTAATAATATATGATAATAAGGATATTTTTATTTGAGATTACTATTATGAGATATATAAACTAGGAATTATTATAAGAGACTAAGTTAATTCATCACTATTTTGTAAAATTAATACTAATTTTTGCTTTTTAGCTAAAACTATCTATGATTTTCTATAAATATTGAGTGATTTTAAGCTGAAATAATTAATGATTATCAAATCTGAAATTGGCTTTCATAATATTAAAAATTGATTTTGTTAATCATAAGGAGTATGATATATAAAAAATGAATTAAGTATATAGAAAACTTATGTGTCAGAGATACTAACTCTACTATCTAGTTATACTTCTCACTATATCTGCTAATATCTTATCTCTTGAATCTTTTATATTAAATATCTTGCAAAATTCATTCTCAGAAAAGATTGCAAGTGTAAATATTTCAGAACTAGATTCATGCTTATTATACAATCAAGAACTTTTTTTGTATGAAATAAAAAATCTGATTATCATACTTATTTATGATCATATATATCATCATGATTATATTGAAAATTTCATCAAAAAATATTCAAGATCTGATTACAAGAAGAAGATAAAAATTATGATCAAGAGTATACCTGAAAGTCTATATATTACTGATCTAATAAATATATCTCTAGCATTATTTGATGGTGATTTTCTAATATTTCAAGATACATTTCAGAAAAAGTATCTTGATAAATCTACCAGTAAACTATTCAGTAAGAAAGTGAAAAAATAAATTTCAAAAAAAGATTTTTTTATATTACAAAGACTAATTAAAGAATTAGAAACTAATATTTTACAAAAATCTTTACTAACTAAATCAATATCTAAATTGAATGAGAATTTGACTAATTTTCTAATTTTGTATCAAAATATAATTAATATCAAAGAAATTAGTAAAAAAATAATATAAGAAGTTATTCTTTATTATTTCTATTTGAGAAAGTACTCAAGAAATAATTTAATCACTATAAAAAAAATAATTCTAAATATATGACTCAGGTATTAATTAATAATAAGATTAGAATTAAACTTTTATTAGTTAATCAGAATATACTTCAAAAAATAAAAGAGCAGGATCAAAAGATTTATGATTTATTTAATGAGATTAGAGTTGATAAGATCATGCAAATTCAGAACTTTACAGTAATAATCTTATTTAGTATTTTTCAGAATGATATAGATTATATTTTAGCTAAACTTTCACTTTTGTAATATTTAGCTTATTTATAATCATATGATATTATAATATCATATTATAATCTATACAGAAAATTTTAACTATGTAAATATTTTAGCATAAAGTATTAATAAAGTTTATCTACAGATATTAATATCTGCATATTATTCTAATGCACAGCAATAAATCCTATTATTAGCTGTAATTTATACATATAATATAAAGATTTATGAGAGTAATCTAAGCTTTTACAATTACTATTTGAATTAAATTCTGATATTTATTTTTCCAATATTTGAGATAATAAGTTCTTATATTAACATAATTACTATTATTCTATTTATCTTTTAAATTCTTCTTTTTATAAACTTTATTGCATATATAACATAATATTAAATAAGTAAAATAATTGATATTTTTATTATTATAATTAAGAGATAAATTAGAAATCTTTTCTAATACTATTTTAATTATATATTTTTATTTCTCTTTGAAATCTTCAGATAAAATAGAAATTAGAAATTGGGTTTTATTCTCATATAGTGAGGGTGCTAATACACTTATCTGACTTTTTGATAAATCAGAAGTAGAAAATTTAGTAAATATACTTATCTTAGTTAATTTTTCTAAAACTATTTCTGATAATTTTTTCAAATCTGTAGACTTTTTGAGTTATTACTCTATAATAGAAATATATATATATCCACCATTAGTAAAATTTTAGTTATATATATATTTTTTTACAACCTGTTTTATAATATTTATAATTTGTGTATCAGTTAATTCTGATATACTTTTTATATTATATAAAATTTTATAAATTTTATCAATACCAATCTCTTCAATTTCTTCTTTAGTTATAGAATCAGTAATTTTTTCAAATAATTTATAAATCTTTCCAGATCTTTGAGTCTTTTTATATAAATTTATTTCTGAGATATTAGGTAAAAAAGTCTTAATCATAGTATATACTTGATTTTTTATAGTTTTCTTAAAAATATCAGTTTTAGATTGAATATTAGTAATATTATTTTGATAAGTTTTCCTATAAATATATCAATATATAACTTCTTTTTGTTTAGTCTTTATTATTTATCTTCTATAATCTCAGCATCAGAAAATAATTAGACTAACTCTCATCAATTTTAATTCATATTATTATTATAAGTTTCAGAAATATTAGTCTCACAAAATGATAATGTTTTTTTATCTGATAAGATAAGTAATTTTTCTTTTTAAATAAACAGGATTATTTCTTGAATTATATCCTATTTAATTTTTTGGTTATATGGTATTTTTAGCATCAATATACTAGCTTTCACTATTTTGAAAAGAGTGGTATTTTGTATCTGAATAATAGGTAATAGAGATTCTTGAATTGTTATAAATGATTTATCTATTATAACAATCATTTTAGATATTTCTATTAACAAATTATTATTTTTGTAAAATATGTTTTAAGATCTAAGCTTCTTTTTTCAGTTTCTTTCTCTTATTATATTACTAATATTATCTTTATTTTTCTCATATAAGAAACTGTTGATCTCTTTTTCTTTTAATGATTTAGATTTTGCAGAGATATGAGATGCAAAGATTTTTAATTCTTGATATATATCAGAATTGCTAGAGATAGTTACTTTGAAGTCAAATATATTATCAAATATATTTTCAGAATCACTCCTTTAAATTTGAGAATTGATTGGCAATTCTAAATAAGTTGAGAACTATTTTTATTTTAATTTTGTGATTTTATTTTTAAACTTAATATTTTCAATTTTAAGATCTATAGTATCTGTTTTATATTACTTTAATTCTATAATTCTAGCTATAAGTTCATCTTTCTCTTTTACAGCTTGTTTCAATTCTGTAATTCTAGCTAAAAGTCTGATATTCTCTTGTTTCAATAGATCTAGTTTAGATTTGATATTTCCTATTATTTTATATAAGATATGATTTATTTAAATTTTGAAAATAAAATTATTTTGACTAATAATCAAGAACTTGCTGATTACTTTGTCAAGAAATTCTTAATTATATGCAGATTATATAATAAAATTCTGAAATACATATGCAAAAGTAAATATAATTAATTATATAAAATTGATTTACTAGACTCACTTTATTAATATAAAAAAGATATAGACATATGTATCAGAGATACTAGCTCTGCTATTATATATACACAATATATTCATATTATATAAGCAATTTATACATAATTATTATCACAAATAAATTTTTTAGATTTATATATATCTCTTCTATTCTCATCATATATATTACTCACAAAATATAATGAATATATATAACTTATTTAATAATCCAGATCCTATAGGATACTCTTTAACTATCTATACTAAAATTAAATCTGATTTTAATCATATATATCAAATCAAATCTAATAGATCTAAATTACTAAATACTATATAAATCATATAATTTCTAGTTATCTTGTAATCATTTTCAGCAAAAATACTATATATAATATATTAAATTACTTAATTATTAAATATAATCTATACAAATAAATATTCAGTTTTGAGTGATACTGAATAGAGAGATAACTATCAATTTCCAGTAATCCATAAAGATAAAATTCCATCTGATTAGATGAAATAAATCTGAAATCAGTTAATGAATTATAAGAATAATAATCATTTGACTGATGATAAAAAGTGATATATTATCATCAGAAAGATGGAATATTTATAGAAAGATAATCTTGGAAGTAAATATAATAATATGTTATAGTTGTAATTAAAGATGGCTCCTCAGCTAATTGCAGCTTGTGACAGCCAATCAGAGAATTATGACAGAGTTGCAGCAGTCAATCAGAGAATTGTGACAGAGTTACGGCTAGTTACAGCTTCCATCACTAGTTGTGATCAATTTGTTTATGTCAATAAAAGAGTAGGATATGAATTATATCACAATTATAAAATGGAGAAACATTGGCATACAAATTGTACTGGAAATAAATATTGTGATATTAGCTTCAAAGAATATATGGAGCTTAAGCAAAAACCAGAAGTTGGACATGATATCTTTACAAGATTAGCTATTTATTGATATGAATTACAAATAGAAAATCTTATCAATAGAGTTAAACATATTCGAGAAACAGCAAAAAAGATTCGAGCTGTAAATATTATTAGAAAACATGTTTTTCGATTTGTTTACAGATCAGATAGTAATTTAGTAAAGAAATTAGTCATGAGATATAAAATGCATCAAGCAAAGTTAATTGGTCAATAATATTTTTTTAACTAAATTCGGCCGAAATAAATGTAATTATGTGAACTCGTGGTTTGTATCATATGATCGTGGGTCATTTGTGTCTACAAAAAAAATAAAAAAAATCACTTTCTTTTAATGATATACACTTTCTTTTCATAAATGATATACCTTTCTTTTCATAAATAACAAATAATTATGTCCGTCAGCTGAGGTCGCTAAGAGGTGGAAGCGGTCAGACGTTCTTAAATATTTGAAGTCCAAGCAGGATGAGATGGATCTGGATGACGAAGATATAAAAATTATTGAGAAAAATAAGGTCGCCGGTCAAGTTTTCATTTCCTTGACAGAAGATAAGCTTTTAGCCCCTCCATATAACCTTCTCGGCGGACCAGCCGGAACCATAGCACTTTTGATCAAGGCACTTAACGGTGAAGTACAAGGTAAGTTCACGGCCGTATTTTCTCCCAAATACTTATTGTCTTACATCCCCATCTCTAGTATCGGCATCTCTCCAGGAACCAGAAACTGCTGAAGCTTTTGAAAAGACGTGTATTAACGAACTCCCTCATAATCCTATCTCGACTTCTGAAGAAATTCAGTTGGCACTCACTTGCCCGAAAATGATTTACCCGAAGCTACCCGTATTAATAAACAATCTCATGATCTGGTTAACGCTGAACATGATTTACAAATTGCCAAAGCAATTGAAAAGACTCATAATCCTATATCGATTTCTGAAGAAGTTGACGCTCACTTGCCTGAGATTGCCTCTGAGCTCCTCCGTTATTATGGTAAAGATTTGCAAATATATCATTTATTAGTAAGATCCTCTTGTTTGTAAAGTATACTGTATGTCTTCATTTTTCATATTTTGGTAGAACTTTGGAACTGTCACTATACCAAATGGCCAGGCCTCAACGAATTTTCTAATCATCTACGTGATGTTAACAAAGGTCGTGTTCATAATTCGTTTAAGATGGAAATAAAGGTTTTGCGAAAGCTGTTTGCAGACGAACATCCAGCACAAATGCGCCTTTCACAGTTGGAGGGTCAATTAAAGGTGATACTGTTTTTTATGTAAGAAAAAGAAATAGTTTGAGGACCGACAATCTACGCAGGCTGTGTGCTTGTAGGCAAGCTGTGTGCTTAGTGGGCGAGGTGCATCCTCGTTCGTATATTAGTCTAATCTTTAGGCTAATTCCAGATTGATTTTCGTGTCTGATTGCATTTTAGCGAATAAAAGTTTAGATTATAATCTTGGTGCAGGGTGTCTCCTTGTGAGGCGAGGTGCGCCCTCGTGAGATTGGGTGTGTCCTTATCTCCAAAAGTGCAATCTTCCAAACTGATTCATATGCTTTGTATTTTAATATTTTCAATAATTATTTTCACATTTGTTAATTTCAGGCGAAACAGATGCCACGAAAAATAAAAAAGACCTATAGAAGAAAAATATCGAAATCAACAAAAATGCTTACCAAGAAAGAAGTTGTAAAAGAAGAAATAGAAATCGCAAAGGTTCGAGTTTTTTAATTCTGTTATTGCTTGCGAATGCATATTAAACTCATTTATTACAAATATTTTCTAGAATTCTGTGATTGCAAAGGGATACCATCGGATAAATAAACATTATGAAGATTACCATGAGGCGAGCACTCAACTCGTTAAACGAAATTTGTCTGATGATGGAAATGAGGTGTTTCTGGCTACAAAAAGAGCGAGAACCACGAAATAACTGAAATTAACTAGTTTCTCCCCGAATCATGTGTCATTAGTTTTAGTCTGCACTCTTAACCAAATGCATGTGGATTGTCTCCGTAGTCGCAACCTCATTTTTTGATAACTTAAATACCATTGTTATACAATATCATAACTTAACCATGTATATGTGTAATGTGAATAATAAATAAGTAGAACGTAATTTTTTTGCATAATGATAACGTGTCAGTAATTTGCGTGTGCCCAATCACAAATTGCATTTGAAGTTTTAATTTTACTCAATAAGATCCAATTCTCGAAGATGCTCTGGGATAACTATATATGGGTCTTCGTAGTACCAAACATATTTTAAAACGATCCAATTTTCTTCGCACAATTCTTTCTTGAGTTGATCTCGTGCTTGCTGTTTGATAAAATTATCGGGATCTCCTCTATGAAAGAATTCGATGTATTTTTCATGTTGTTGCCCCTGAACTTCTATAGTAAAACCGTAATCATAATAGGGAATATCAAGTTGTAGCCCAGTTGGATATTCTGATGTTTTTAAAAAATCTGGCTTGCGATTTTCAGATGATGGACCAAGATACTTGATTATAATTTCACGGCATAAATTTTCACGTTTATATTTTGAGCAATAGGGACACCATGTGCCTCTAATTTTTATATTCCAAAGTGATGCATTCCATAAATGTCCATTAGCATATTTCCATAATAAATCTGAATAGGTATTAATATATTCTTTAGAAAGGCATTTCCCATTTCGATCAAAAGCAATTTGTTTAGCAACTACCGAACATTGCCTGCATCAGGAAATTTTTTGGAGTGATTTGTATCGATTTTTATCATTAGTTATATATCGATATATATTGGAGTTGTCAATGCATATCAAACAGATATTTGATATATATTGATATATATCAGAGTTGTTGATGTATATTATTTAATGAAGTATATCATTAAATATCATTGTTTAATAATGTATATTGTTAAATATCATTGTTTAATGATGTATATTATTAAATATCATTATTTAATGATATATATTGTTAAATCTCATTGTTTAATGATATATATCATTAAATATCATTGTTTTATGATGTATATCATTAAATATCATTATTTAATTATGAATATTATTAAATATCATTATTTAATAGTGTAGATTATTAAATATCATTATTTAATGATATAGATTATTAAATATCATTATTTAATAGTGTAAATTTGTTAAATATCATTATTTAATGATATAGATCATTAAATATTATTATTTAATGATATAGATCATTAAATAACATTGTTTAATGGTATAAATTTGTTAAATATTATTATTTAATGATATAGATCATTAAATATCATTGTTTAACAGTGTAAATTTATTAAATTAACTTATTTTATTAAATATCATTATTTAATGATTTTTATTATTAAATTCAGAATTCTTTATT
>CAJVPS010001202.1:0-16816 GCA_910591765.1 Ambispora leptoticha | reverse complement strand
TAGTTAATTCTTTTCTTCTGTTAATTTTATATAATATGTCATCAATTTGTAAAAAATATTTTGCTTGATTATGTATTTTATATTATTAATCAAGAATTAATCCTACAAAATAGATTTTATTGTCTAAATATTATTATAAATTATAGTAAGTTATTAAATTTATGTTATTATTTATAAAAAGAAAAATTATTTAATAATCTTCTAAATATATCTGAAATAAAGTATCAGTATTTTGATTCTTTCTTTTAGATTGATAAATAATAATAAAGATATATTTCATAAGAGATATAATTTATCAGTTTACTTTAGCAGAATAACTTGATTGATTTTTAAATAATTATTTTAAGATATTGTAATTAATAATTATTTCAAAAATTAT
This sequence comes from Ambispora leptoticha, assembly GCA_910591765.1. Lineage (NCBI taxonomy): Eukaryota > Fungi > Glomeromycota > Glomeromycetes > Archaeosporales > Ambisporaceae > Ambispora > Ambispora leptoticha. Next base: position 16,437 of record CAJVPS010001202.1, on the reverse strand, counting down.
TCTAAATAAGTTATAATAAAATTGTCTAATAGTTTATATTACTACTAGTATTTCTTTTTTAGTTACTTTATATTTTTAGTCATTCAGCTTCAGGATGATACTTATATATATAACTATTTATTCTTTTTCATCTTTATCTTTCTAAGATAGGATAACTTCAAGTTCTAAATCTGAAATATCAGTATAAAAATAGAATTTCTTTGTAAAATCAGAATAAATCAAAATAAATGCAATTATAAGATGTTATTTAATTTGTTAAAAAGCTTTTTCTTGTTTTATAGTTCAAATAAATAATTTTTTATTTTGAAGAAGTTTGAATAGAAATACAATAATTTGAGAAATTCTTTTATAAATTTTCTATAATATCTAACTAATCTAAGAAATAATCTAAGTTCTTTGATAGTTTTTAATTGAGAAAAGTCTTTTATCTTCTGAATAGTTGATAAATTAGAAGAAATTTCTTCTTCAGTTATTATATATTTAAGAAATAGTAATTCTCTTCTGCAAAAGTTATATTTTTCTGGATTGAGTTTTAAATTAGTATTTTGAATTTTATAAAATACTTTGTTGAGATAATTCAAGTATTCTTCAAAATCTTTTGAGAATACATTCAGATTATTAATATATACATTAACAAAATTCTAATTATATTCTTCTAATATAGTATCTATAACTTATTAAAAAGTTGTTAAAGTATTATATAATCTAAAAGATATAATATTAAATTCAAAAAGTTCTTCTCTAAAAATAAAAGTAGTTTTAGATTTGTCTTCTTTTTTTATTTTAATTTGCAAGTATCTAAAGATTAAGCTGAAGCATTATATAATCTAAAAGATATAATATTAAATTCAAAAAGTTCTTCTCTAAAGATAAAAGTAGTTTTAGATTTGTCTTTTTTTTTATTTTAATTTGCAAGTATCCAAAGATTAAGTTTATAGATAAAAATTAATAAGTATTTTCAAGTAAATTTATTATTTCATCAATTTTAGATAATAAATATATATTTTTATAGATAACTATTTTTAGTTTTAGTAATCAATATAAAATCTTTTCTTTCTATTCTTTTTAAAAATTATAATAATAGTGAAGTCCAAGAATTAGTTAATAATTAAATAATATTTACTTCTAATATTCTTTGAATTTCTTCTAATATGAATAATTAATCTGAAAGAGTAGTTCTATAAGATTATTATTTAATAGATGATTCATTTTTAGTATATATTTCATATTGAATTATATTACTTTTATCAAGTTAATGTAATTCAGTTACAAAAATATTAGCATTATCTTCTAGTAATTAAGTAAGAAGTCATTCTTGTTCAGCAATTAATTTTTATTATTTAATAACTTTTTCTTCTTGTTTTTATTTCAAGAAATAAGTATAAGTTTCTTGATAATTAGTAATTCAAATCCAGCTATTTCTTGACTAGACTATTTTAGTTCTTCTTATATGAAAACTGATTTAAGTTATTTAATAGATGTGAGTTATAAAAATACTAATTAAGTAATTTTCTGATCAGATTCAATAATATAATCATCTTTTAAGTCATTTCAAATAATGATACTGATATTTCCAGTATATTCAGAGTTAATAGTTCTATCTTTAATATTAATTTCTTGTCTGATAAGAGATAAGCAAGATATTACTTGATATATAATTTCTACAAGAATTTCTATAATAATATAGATATTTACTAGTATAACTCAGTATAATAGAATTCTGATTGCTTCTTTTTCTGTATAATAAATATCATATTCAGTATCAGTAAGATATATTTTTTTTGATAACTTTCCTTTATCTTGATTATTATAAATCTTAATTATATAATAGTTATTATTTTATTTCACAGAAGTATCTTTTAAATAATTATTAAATTATTATAAAAGTTCATTCAGTACTTGATAAATAATATTGAATTTTTCTTGTATTTTATTCAATTCAAGTTGAAAAGATTAAGTTGAAATAGGAGTAAAGTTAATTTCTTCAATTATTTTATTAATTACTATTTCTTCTAAAATCAGTTTCAATATTATAGAATATTTTTCTTTATTTACTTTAACTAGAGATTCAGATTATAGACAATTATTATATTTATCATTATTATAGGAAATTAGATATTCTTGATAGAATTTTACATTAATATAATTCAAGTAAGCCAGTTATTATTTTTAATTAGAACTGAGTTATTAATAGATATATTGAAATATCTCAGTAATAGAGGCTTTTACAGAATCCTTATAAATAATTTTATAAATAAAGTCATCTTTATATATAAAGTGAAATAAAATTACTTTACTAATTTTATTATATTCTTTATAGATTTTTAATAATATTTCTTATTCTCTGAGCTTATTAATTATTCTGATATTTTTTCTTTATACTTCATGATTAAATTAATAAATATATAAGTACAGAAGTATTTCTTTTTATAACTTCTAGTAATAAATATTTTTCTAGACTCATTATATTTTTATATTATGAGCAAACAGAAAAATTCAATTATTTTTCTCTAATATAATTATTATAAGCAGTTATCTTTTCTTTATTCATTTTAAAATATATTTCAGTATAATATTTGTCTACATATTTTTCATATTCTCAATATTTTTTAATCTGAGAATTAGAATAAATTTATTATAAAGCAGATTGATATGAATTAAAATTTTATTTTACTCTTTTATTGACAAAGAATTCTTGTTTAACTTTATCAGTTCAGTCTTTATTTATTTTGAATTCAGTATGGAAGAATTTATGAATTTTAATTATTATCCAGTTAACAAGATTATTATAGTATCAGTAATATTAATGATTAGGTATAAAAAAATTTCTATAATATCAATATTAGCTATTTGATTCTTACCAGTCAAATGACCATTAGTTATTCCAATTATATTTTTGAGTAAACTTTTTATCAAGTTATTTGAAATCTTTCCACATATATTTCTTCTATCTAATTTTGATTCCTTCTTAATAGGCTTATACTTCATAAATTCTCTTAATACTTTAAATAATTTGAAATAGTATTTCTTTAAAGTTAACATTTCTTAAACTTTGATTTAGAGTTTTAATAGAAGTTCAAACTTCTTTAATAATGATTTTAATACTATTATCATTTTGAAATTCTTGTTATCTAAGAGTTATAGTATTCTAGTCATTATATTATTATATGAGAAAAGTTTTCTTTTTCAAGTACTATTTCTCAAATTCATTTTTAGAGTCTTCTTTTAATTTATCTTTTTCAGAACTTGTTTTATCAAATATTAATTCTTCTCTATCATTATAAATAAACTTAATTAGTACTTTTTCTTTTTATTTGTTATATTTAAATATGAACAATCCTTTTCTAATATTAATATTGACTTTGATTTTATTCAAAAAATCTATTTTCACAATTACTAAGTATATTTTGACTTTATTAATATCTACTTTAATAGGAATTATAATTCTATTAATATTCAAAAGTAGATTATCAATAGCTTCAAGAAATTATTTAAATAATTTATTTATGTCAGATATAGAGATATTTGAATTGCATTGTATTTTTAATTATATATTTTTAATAAAATTATATTTAGTAACATATCCAGAGATACTAGTATTAATAATTAATTAATAATATTCTTTCCAACTTTGATTTCATATCAGACAGATATAGTTCTAAGTTTTTGTTTAAGTAATATTCTTCTTTTTCTTTTTGACTTAAGTATTATAACTTGATATATTTCTTTTAATAACTGGATTTTTTGTAAAGATGAGATCTAAATAAGTTAAATAATAGTTATATTTGCTTTTTGTTAAGCTAAATCTTCTAGAATATTATATAATTCAGTTCTAATAGTAAGTATAGATAAGTTAATTTGCTTTTCTTTTTGTAAATAGTCTTTTTGACAAGTTCTTCTTCAAGTATTTTAGATAATTTAGCATTATTTATATCCTAATCAAGAATAATTTTAGGAGTATCTTCTTATTCTTCTTCTTTATTATCATTTGATTTCTCATTTTTATTAACTGCTTCTTTACAGAGTCAACCTACAGATCTAATTCTATAAAAAGTAGTTCTGGAATTTCTAAACTTTCTTTCAGTAGCCAAGTATTCATATATATCAAGTAATAAATTTACATTATCTAATTTAGCAGTTAATATTCAAATACTATCAGCAAGAGCTTATATTTGAGCTAATAATGCATTTTGATTATTATTGATATTTTGATTATTACTAGTATTTACCTAATTTAATAACATATTATTTTATTGCTAATTATTTTTATTTATTTTCTAGTAATTATTTCCAAAGTTATTTTGATTATTCTAGTATAATTATAATTGAAAACAATTAGGACAAATATGATCTGGCTTATCACAATTATAACAGATAGAAACTGGTTTCAGATTTTAATTATTAGATTTATAATCTGAATTATTTTTATTATAGTTGAATTCTTTATTGATTTCAATACTTTCTATTTGCTAGTTGAGATCTTGAAGTGTTATCAATATAGTATTCAATATTGAGTTATCTTAAGTTTGATTGATAATATCCTCAGATTAATATATCTGTATTTGCTTTCTCCATATTTTTAATAACTTATATTATATTTAGAAAAGTTCTATCTGCTAAGATCTAAATCCATTTTCTGATCTCTGATTTGAATTCTCTTCTATAAGTATGAATCTTGTATTTTTCTAAATATTTATTATTAGAATTTATTTTACAAAGAAGATTGATAAATTTATTTATATATTTTTCTATAGTACCAGTTTATTACAAGATTTTTAATTTTGTCATGTTATTAATCAATTTGTTCTTGGATCTGGAAGTAAGCTACAAATTAATGACTAAAACTATATAACTGATCTTAATTATTATTCCAAGTAGTTAGTTGGATGATATTATTTCTTTCTCTTTTATTATATCATAAGATAATAGTATCTTCTAGATATTTTTTAATCAATTATATTTTTCTAGTATTAGTAATACTATTAGCTTGTATAATAATATTAAAGTTTTTTAATTATTCTGTTAGATCTTGATTATTTTCTCTATATTTTCTAATAGAAATAATAATTTTTTTCATGAGCTAATTATTTTGTTTAGTCATTCTATTAGTAAAAGCTTTAAGAGTTGCAATGAGATTTTCTAAATTATTATTATTATTTTATTGATTTATTTAATTATCTTTTTCTTCTTCTGTCTGGTTGTTATCTTTGGAGTCAGTTTGAATATTTTCTTCTAAACCAGAATAATTATTGTTTTCTTCTAGCTCTGGAATTAATATATATTATACTAGAGAAATAAGAGTGTTTTCTGAATTTTTGGTTTCAGAATAATAACTATCAATATTACTATTATTAGATGAAATTCTTGTTTATATTTGTAAAGTAAAGTTTTAATAAATAAATCTTTGATAAAATTATTTAATTAAGTTAAATTATTCTTCTTGAGTATTGATGTAGTCAAAAATAAAGTTTACTAATTATACTATTCTTTGTCTTAGGTGAGTGATATATATCTCACTCAGATCAAGTTGAATTAATTCATAAAATAATAAATATGTGATTTGATTTACTAATATTACTCTAATACTTTCTGTAAATAAATGAAATATTTAAAATTGTAAAGAGAAATCTGACTGAAGGGAATGATAATAAGAGCAAAAGTATTGAGAGAATATTCTAACAGAGTAATTAGGAATTTGATGTGTCTCAAGATGATAATTAATGGATAGTCTAATAAAAGAATAATAATTGGTCATGAAAATTCAAGATACAAATATTTATTAGTTATAAATAAAAGAAAGAAAAGAGTATAAAAAGAAATATAAATAGGATTTAAATAATAAAAGATCTCTGAAAGATTTATCTTCACAGAGAGGTCACCAAAAATATATTATGGTGAATTGATAAGTAAATTTTCACTTGAATTTATCTTAATAATATAGAGTTGAAAGAGATTGAAATAATTAAAGGGTGAAGAGAGGGAAATTAGACTATGCTTTCAATAATAACAAAGATTTCACAAGTATAATTAGTCTAATCACTCCCGATCCTGGCCTTAGTCACAGACAAAATCTACCCTTATACACTTTACCTGTGAAAGAACAAAAATCTGATCTCAAGTATACTTCTAACCTCTGATTGAACCTCGGTTATGTTAATTTTGTTCGCCATCTAGATTTCCCTTTATTACTATAAGTACTTTTCGAGAAAGAATAAATTACCTGGACAGCTGCAATTATTTAATTGGAATCCTGATTGAAGTAGCAAAACTTGGACTTGACAATTCTCGAAAGTGACTTTTTGTATTATATGAATGCTACAGCGATTATTATAATTTTTACCTTGGCATGCAGAGAATTATGCTGACCTGTAATGCAGAACTTATGGATAAATTGGTGGACTCTTCGACAAAAACCAATTTCTTTAAAAGGGCGATATGCATTTGTTTGGTTAAACTATAGACACACCAAAACACGGATCAAAGCATCTAACCGATATGATGTCTTTTTTGACATAAAGAACCTAATCAATACGATAATTACAATGCCTTTACAAAGGTTTAAACTTATATTTTATTATTTTGAGAAATTGTACGCAAGTTTATTTCTACCTTTTTCTAATTGAAGGTCTGAGAGCCATTCTTATAATATATTTTTGTTAACTTTTCTATTAATTAAAGAAATACTACTTTAACGTTATATAATTCTTAGTAGATGATAAATATGCGACAACATAATAATAAAATTAAATCTAACTAAAGAAGGGATTATGCTGAACAATTACGTGACTAATTGAGCTAAAGAGCATGTGGCTGATTACATTAGTGAGTCACAAATGCAGCCGGTTGATCTTACCATAATTTCGGGAATTAGAGAATAATGATAACAGTTCTTTGGTTTGTTATTTTTTAAAATGTATACTAAAAAGTATAGAATTTTTTTGGTTTTATCAGTTTTATACTTTGCGACTGAGTTTTCGATAATCATCTTTTTCATTTTTGATATCGTGTATTGTAATTTTTTCCCTCAAAAATAGAAATTTGCTCATTATATAAATCATTTAATTATTTTTTTTTAGGGATCAAATATTCATTGAAAAATAGTTCTTCTTCAGAAATAAAGAATGATACATCAAGCCACCTCATTAGATAACAATTAATTAAGTTGTTCTACCTAAAGATCAAAGAATCAATAATTTTCATTGAAAAAACAAATGCTTTCTTCAGAAATAAAAGGATAAATCAAATCAAAAATCAAATCCAATACATAAAAGGAAATTTTATTGTTTGGATCGATGATATAAAAACTTAACAATAATATTATATGACACGAAACATATAAAGTGCGCAAGATTTTTTCCTCTGCCCTCGTATTGAATCTTAGAAAAAGAAAACCTCTTATTTTATCTACAAATAAATATATCCTTTAAAAATGCCCAATTCTTTTGTTAGTGCTAATTATGGCTATTCGAACTTTAATTTTAAGTAAATGCCCTTGCTAGTTGGCTCTTTCTATAGAGGAATTAACTAGCCAGCTATGAAAAAATATGGTGATTCCGAAAAATCACCATGATCACAAAACAGTAATTTTTCAAGAGATCATGAGACGCGTTTACATTAATTTAATCAGTATACTAAACAAAAGTTAAAGAAACAGCAAAGGAGTGTAGTTTAAAGTGACAAACTTTATTAAACTAAGAAAATTATTTTTTCAAAATGTTAGAGAGGATAGCTTGCAAGTATCATAAGAATTATATCCTAATTATAAGTATAAACCAAGAAATGTAAAAGATTCAAGTATTAAAAAAATGAATTTTTCGCGAGCAAAGAAATACTGTATGTTTTACTTCTTTACCCATGTCTAGCTCAAAAAGTAATAATCCACCTCCTTACGAAATTGTGGGTCATTCTCTTCGAATGATAAGACATTGTCAACTGTTATCACCACTTCAACGACCATTGATATACTCATCCGTCAAATAATACTGATATCAGAAATCTGATCGATGACACGTTTAGGAACGAAGATATTAATAATCAGATACCAACTGTCATCAAAATTTCAACAATCATTAATACCGATACTGGAAATTCTATCGATGAGACGTTTAATAAAATAGTTCTATTGGATCAGCTTTCTTCTTTATTTGGGAACGATGATATTAATAATCGAACATCAACCGTCATCAACGATCTTTGATAAAACTTATCCTTTTCGATCAATACTGATGCCAGAAATCTGATGGCTGACACGTTTGATGAAATAATTCATTGGATAAACTTCCTTTTTTGTTTAGTTATGATGATACTAATAATCGTGCATCAACTGTCATCATCATTTCAAAGACCATTGATAAAACGCATTCTTCTACGATCAATGCTGATGCTGGAAATTCGATCAATAATAGATTTAATTCATTAGATCAACTTCCCTCTTTATTTGGGACTTATTCGACGAATATTTTATCAGTGATTATTATAATTACAGTAACTTGATTAACAATGCTTCACCGTCAAATCAATTCATCACTAATAAACCAATAACATCGCGGATATCTTCATCCTCCTCGTTACAACAATTTATTTCAAGCTATGATTTGCTAAATATCGAGTTTAAAGATTTACCATATTGAAATGATCACTTTTATAGTGATAACGATAATATATAAGATTTAAAGCCTCATTAAATAAGATTATAGCTTTCCTTCGACAGCTGTAAATTAACTATTTCAAATTCATTAATTCGTTACTCGCTTCACCGTTTTATTATTCTCTCATCATGTATTTCGTATTCATTATATCTTTTGCCATGTATTTTGCTCTGCTCTCAACTTTATTTACGTTTTTTCTTCATGTATTTTATTTCGATCTCAGCTCTTTCATAATTTATTTTGTCTGTTAGTATTAGTTTATTATTTAGTTTTTTTTCTTTAGTTTCTTGTTCTTTTTCAGTTCTTAAGCCGTCATAAACGGCTAAATAGAGATCAGTATTGATTTAAACATTCTTCACAAAATTTAACCTGTCTGAACAGAATTTTTGTAAAACCGGATTAATTCGGATGCTCGATTTGAATAAAATAGTAATATTGGGATCAACTGACTTTGCACCAGTTGTTGTAATGTTACCATAGTAACATTAAATTTCGTAATTCCTTAATTTCCTTAACATGAAAATCATTGTTATTTTCATTATACATGTACATTAATTAACCAAATGTATAATACAGTCAAATCTCCCTAAGTGCACCCCCCCTGGGGACCGATCATAAACATGCATTTAAAAAGGGTGTGCATTTAGAGGAAATTATAATAATCAACCAATCAAATAGTGATTTCAATCAATACTGATCAGCCTGATGAATAATTTAGTGATATCATGATTTATAAAATATAATAAAACCAATTTTCTTTATTTAAAGTACTCATCTATATGAGTCTGATAAGCTGAACTAATTATTTTTTCTCTAATAAATTTTTCAAGAATATTAATTAATTTTAATTATTCATCTGAATTCTCTTGTTGAAGCAAAAACATTTGAACATATTCCAAATTTTTTAATGCTGAACTATCACTAATAATTGTAGCTTCAATGCTATCATCCTCCTCTTCATCCATTATTTCAATATTCTCCTCCATACTTTCATCCTTTTTGAATGTATATGCAAGCTCCCTAATAAGCTGATCATCCAGGAGAACTTCATAAACAAGATTCTTGTCATTAATAGTAAGGAACTCATTAATATTCATTGTATTAGAGAGATGAAGTACATCAAGTATACTAATAAGCTTATTAAGTATTGAATTATCAGTTCTATGAATATTATCCAAAAGATTACAAATATCTGTATTAGTGCTAACTGAGAGAATTCTTGTATGATGCTAACAATTATGTATGGTTTTAGCTGAAACTTCTTTCTAAGCCTCAATGATATACTGAATTACTTGAAGAATGTTCATTTTTAAATTTTGTATGAGATTGCCTACTTCAACTTGCTCTAATATCCACCTAGAAATTGAAAAAAAAATTAAAATAAATATTAATAATTATAAACAGCTAAAGGTCTGGATATATTAATAAATTACAAATAGTTATTTTTCATGGAAAATGTTAACAATTAATAAATTTCCTCATTTTGATCTCAATTATTGATAATAAATATATATACATATCACCTTTCATTCAAAAGATCCCCCAGATAATTATTATATTAGTCTCAATAATAACTTTAACCTTATTTATCCAATACTATGTATCCAACAATTCACTCACTCAAAAGTTGATAATCTATTTGCTTAAAACCATAATAAAATGATAATACAAATAGATAGAAAAAAATATTAACTGGAGATGAAAATGATGATAGGCTTTTTAAAAGCTATTATTATTTTCACATCCATAAGTTGTATTCTTAAAGTTATGTTTGGAGAAAAAAAATGGATATTTATATGTTAGAGAGTTAAATCTACTATAATATGACTAGAGTAATTATTAAGAAGTAAAAGAATGTGCTGGTCATTATGCTTTCATAAGATTTGGAAATCAAATTCATAAAGCCACTCTTGAAAAAGAATCATAAGCATTCAAGCCTTGATATTATTTCAATATATCATGAACAAATTCTTAAGATTTATATTTTTGAAATACCACAAGTTGGCATACTTGCTAATTATAAGAAGATTCAATTTGTGAAATTCATCAGCATTTGTACATAATGCTATAGAGAGATGCCTCTTATTTTTTTTACATCCAGCAAGACATCATGTTCTAAGATTTGATCTGGTTCCAATCTGTAATATGATTAAAAATTAATAAAAAAAATAATTAAAAAATAATTAAAAAAATCTACCAGTAAAAAAGTCCGGTTTCATCCATATTATAAATCTGATCAAGAGAATATCCAGTATATATATTCTGCAATAATAATAGAGATTTAACAACAATATTTTGGTCAACAGATAATGCTTCTTTATGAAGCTTTCTTTGACGAATTCTATTTCAGTTCTTAAATTTTTATAGTCACTCAGAAGAAAATTATAACTTACCTTCAGGAATTCCAAGTTTATTTGTTAATAATTTGGCTTTTTCAATTATAATAGCATCACTTAGAATGATTTAATACTAATAAATTAATATGAATTTCTTAATTGCTAGCTCAAGTTCTGGAATGATAATGGATTTATGATGCTTGGCTTCCAGACTATAACTTCATTAGAAAGTTATTTTTCTTTGATTTGAAAGATTTAAGTAATTATAAATTCATTAACTTTAACTCCCTATCTGTTTTCAATCTATTTTATATATTCAGATCAGATTCTTTTATTGTCATGCACATAGATATATAGCTTATATTTTTGAGTATCCATTAACATAATTTTTTTTAATATTACCAGACAAAAGAAAATTTATTACCTATTTTCTAAAATAATTAATTCTTTATTCTAAACTAAAGATGGTCACAAATGACTCCTTACCCACAAAAAATTTCTCCTCATGTACTAGAATTAGGTTATGACGTCAAAAAGTTAAGCATTACCAGAATATGAAAGAAAAAATCTTGCCAAGAAAATTTGATTCTTTAATTTATTAATTTTTTCATGTAATATATGATCTTGAAATTTTATTGGCCAACAATACTTAAAATTACATGATAGTGTATTTACAGAGATATTTTAAATTATATTTATTTAAAAATTTATTGCATATACAGAATATAGAGAGTGTGCATTTAGCACTATAGTACAAGCTTGAAATCAGATTTAAGGGTTTATTTATGCACTTATAGAATGTGCATTTAAAGAGATTTGACTGTATATGTATGTACATGTATTACATATATATTGGTTAACTATATATATAAGTAATTAGTATAAGAATACATATTAATTTTATTGGATATGTAATTTATACATCATTTTTTGAGAAATAAAAATTACATTTTTCTTAATTTATTAAAGTAAAAAACACATCTCAAATTATGTTATGAATCAGAAGTAAATTTATACAGAAAAATTTCATACATTTTATTAGTTTTATCTATCACTATGATATTAATATTGATAAAGACTATAATCAAGCCTTATATTATTATTTATAATAATAAAAATATTTAATTTGAGAATAATAATATGAACTGGATAAAAAAGATAAATAAAAGAAAATTGAGTGGTACATGAAAGTAGCAGAATCAGAACAAATTAAATCTTGATATTTACTTTCAAAATGGAAAGAAACAATCAGAATGAATAAAAAGCATTTGAGAGTACTTGAAAGAACAGAGTCAGAATATAATTTAATCTTGTTGCCTGTTATAACAAAGTAATAGGAACAATAAAAGAAAGATAAAAGATCTTTGAGTGTTACATGAAAGCATCAAGTATAATTTATCAGATTGGAATAGATAAATCAAGCTACAAAGTTAAGATACTAAAATAATCTTGCTATCTGTTATAAAAATGTAGATAGAATGATAAAAAATGAAAAAAATATTCAAGTAATCTTAATACACAAAGTAATTACTACCTAAACATAAAAATTATTCGAGTGATTTTACTACTTCATATATATCTAAGTGATTTGTTTGGAATATCATCCAGTATGCTTGTAAAGACTAATATATTTATCTGGTGTTTCATGAAAATGCATGACCATATTGATTAAAAGGAATATGACTACTTGAGATAATCCAAAATAACACTTCAATATTAAAAATTATTTTAATTTTTAATTTTATTTGAAATTTTTTATATTACTAAAAATGCTGGATTATGGTGGCAAAATTAACTTGAATGAATATGGAGTGCTAATTATTTTAGATTTATTGATTGCTATATATAAGTTGGTTCTTGATAAATTGCTTGAATATATTCAAAATCTTCTTTTAGGATACCAACTCAAATCAATGATTAAAAATTTTTCCTTGATTAATCAAGTCACATTTGAATATACTCTTTTACAAACTTGTAAATTTTGCACTAATATTACATGTTAAAATCTTGTTGCTATTTTCCAATCAAATGAATTTGTAAAGATTCAAGGAAATACATTAGTTCTTTGCTCAAACGGAATGATTTGAATCTTGAAAATTCTTGAATAGAGGACTGTTCTGCTTGATTTCAATTCTAAAAATATTGATTTTACAAGTTTTATAGAGAAATAAATACAAAATGAATTTGAATTTGCATTTAAATAATGTTTACTATCAATCTTTTTTTTTACCTTAATTCTATTAACATTTACAATAAAGTAATGCCTATTTGAAACTCTTAATATCAAAGCTATATTGTATTAATATTTAGTTACAGGAAGTAAAGATCTTTAAATTAATAAATATTTTATTTAAATTCAAATACATATAATAATAGCGATAGATCTAACAAATATTTTAATATAAAATATATCTGATCAAGATACAAAGGACTTTACAAATTATAATAATGATTATAATAATAATAAATAATTAACTTCTCCTATTCTATTAATATATATTATGCATTATGAATAATAATAATAAATAATAAATATAATAAATAACAAATACAATATATAATAAATACAAAAAATAATAAATATAAGAAATAACAAATAAAAGAAACAGCAAACATAAAAAATAATAACACCTATATATATATTGAATTATAATAAGCAGCTCCTGTTAATCTTTTATCAATTCATTAATATTTATTTTTTTATATAAAATATGCTTCAATAATAAAGTATTCATTTCTTTTTTAAGTTATATCTTATTTTTTCAAAAATAAAGAGAAAATAGAAGTTATATTATCTTTTTTTAAATAAAAAATATCATATTTTAATTTTCTTCTTTTTTCGAAAAAGATAAGGTATGCATATCTTATCTTTCTCTTTACAAAAATGAGAATATACCAGATAATATATAAACAAAAGCTATTTCAAATATCTTCTTGCTTAATAATCATTAGATTTTTTCCATAATTCTTTGAGCAACAAAATAAAAAGAAAATAAAAATCATATAACACATCCTATGTGAATAATCATTAACACTGAATCTGTTTAGAAAAGAAATTAATAAATATTAAATACATATCACAAAAATAGCATATATATAGCAATACATATTCTTTATCCTTCAGTAAATATATATTAGAGGATGTGTGTACTATCATATGTATAATTATTTGGTAATATATATAATTATATCTGATGGAGTTAGAAAGACAAGCAAGAGCAAGAGAATGACGAGAAAGTGGATAGCTTGAGAATAAAATGGATAATGTTTGTGATTATGAATTAGATACTGAAAAGCTCTCATCTTTCAAACCAAAAGGGTAAGGCTGGAATTTTGTTTTAAAAATTGATTTATTTGGTAGAGATAAACGGTTTTTCACTCACTAAGATCCGATAAGCTAGATTCAGATATTGGAATTGATACCTTAGTAAATTCATAAAAATCCAATCAGGCTTTCATCAATAATCCAAGAAGCTCGGGAACAATTAAGAGATTTAGTAGCTCGAACCTGGATGATAAGCAACTGATGAGACGAGGATAATGAGAATGAAGCACAAAAACTATACGTGAATCACAGCAATCAAAGCATGATCTTCAAACCTGTAAGAACTAATTTTTTAATTTTTGTCTTAATTTTTTATTTTCATGAATAATATTTTTCTTTTTTGAACTTCAAAATTTTATAATTTAGAAGTAGAAGACATATACTAAAGCAGCAGATATTTATAGTTGGGATGGTTTGGTTTTGATTGTGAATGGAGCGGAGTTATCAGGAAAAAATTACAAAAAAAGTTTCAGGTATACTTTTTTTAATTAAAAATAATGTTTTAAATAAATAAAACTTTTTTATTTATTCAGCAGTTGCACTTCAAATTCATGATCGAATAGTACATTTTCCCCCGTATTCTTTGTGAATATATTTATTTTTTTAAAAAAAATGTACAAATAAAAACATATGATAAGCATATTGAAAAATAGCGTTAATAAATTCTTTCGATACTCTGAGCCAGGATAATTAATAGCGGTGAAAGTTAGTCGAATAGCAGTTTTCACAGGTATGATTATCAAATTTCTTTGTAAATGTATACACGTGATGTGACGTGATTATTATTTGATTAATAGATGCCGGAAATATTACTCATTTACAATATCGGAGGATCGTAATCATTACCATTATTTTTTTTGACGATTATAACGAGGTTCATTTTTTTCTCACTTGTGTTGACGATAATAACGATGTAGTTCAATGTTTCTTTTTAATTTCATTTCTCTTTTCGAATAGTTAGATATTCTTTTTATATTTACATTTATTATCTATTCAATTTCATAAATTCGTATACTATATTTGATGAGTACATGTATTATATACATGTACATGACATGTAAATGCGGTTAAACATGAATTACGGACATGTATGTGGTACATGTTTCTTTTAATACATGTCACAACTTCAAATAATGTATCACTACCGCTACATACATGCATGTACACTACCATATTTAAACTCCACAAATTATCGTTATATTCAACGAAGCATAAAAAAAATGTCATCAGCAATTGATTGGTTGAAATGCGTTAAATCAGAAGAACAAATAAAATTTTTTGATCTTAATGAATTTTCTGACAAAAAAGTAATTGGAAATGGCGCATTCGGTGAAGTCCATAAAGCTGTGCTAAAAGATGGAGATTTAACTGTCGCTTTAAAATGTCTTTATATAAAAAATAAAAGATATAATAAAGAGATAAATGAACAATTTATTAAAGAGGTATTCCTTTATTTGAGAATTGTAACATCTAAATTCAAGACTAATGAAACATGCTTTATTCTATAGATGAAAGTCCTTATTAAACTTGCTCATCATAAAAACATTATTCGCTTTTATGGAATCACTCAAGGCAAAATATATTAAGTTTTTATATAATCTTTCTAAAGTCTCTAATTAATAAATTAACGAAGATACTCTTTAGACCCGATTTCCGAGAAATACATGCTTGTTTTGAAATATGCTAACGATGGAACCCTCGAAGATTATTTGGACGTTAATTTTAACAACTTGAATGGCAATGATAAATTGAATTTGGCAAAACAACTCGCTAGAGGAGTAAAATGTATACATGATGCAGGCATTATTCATCGAGATTTGGTAAAGCTAATATTTTTTTTATTGAAATATTGAATTTGATTCATAAACACTAATTTGAACCGTTTTTTAATATAAAAAGAATCATAATAATATTCTCGTTCATAAGGGAAAAATTAAAATTTCAGACTTAGGTTATTCAAAACTTTCAAATCGGGACGGTTAGCCAAAGTTGCGGGTCATCATCTTCCACATCATCAAAAAGGCTTCCTTCCTGAAAGAAATACTATTGACGCCACCTTAAACATCTTAACAGCCACTGAGGTTCTCAAATCTTATACCAACACCCCCACATACCTACTTCAACTAGA
>CAJVPS010001201.1:0-16818 GCA_910591765.1 Ambispora leptoticha | reverse complement strand
ACAATGGGCTATTTGGGTCAGAGTTCCTTTACAAGAGTTGGTTTCTGAAAAGAAAAGAAGTGTATATCATGTACATTGTTTATTTGGTGAATTTGGAAATTCTAAGCTAATGAATCATGATTACTACAGGTCTAGAATCCATAAATCCAATGTAGTGATATGTTTAGATTGTATAAAACTTATACATATTGATAATGTAAAACCAAAGAAATCATTCCATTTTACCAGAAAAAGATATATCAAAATTATCGAGCCAGATAATTTGATGCAAAAACATTGGGATCATAAGTATGATAAACCTAAATCTCAAGATGAATACGCAAGAATTATATAAAGAGCATTTTGCTGATTCCAAGAAAAAGAGTTATCAAATGCATGACTTGCATGGAATAACTTACTGAATGATAATACTCCAGATGATAAAAAGTTTTTAGACATAACTCTGCAAAAAATAAAAAATCCAAATTCCCTAGATCAATTAAAAACACATCTTAATAAGAAATATGCTGAGTATATAAAAAAATATAATAGATATCCGTATAAAGCTGAATTTGAAATTAGTATGTATCAGGAATATATTATTCCATATGGTTGGATAAATTGTAAAAAGAAATAATTGCGATATAGATTTAGTAACTGTCTCCAACAATTAGAAATATAAATACACATATCTATTTATTCGATTAATATATCTATTTAAAATAAACTTTATTTCATTATTTCTGAGAACTGGTAATATTTTTTACTTTAGTTTTTATATACAATTATTTTACCTGATACAAAAAACCCCTTGGTATAAATAAACTATAGAATTTATTTATTTTTTCAACATCTACTCCAACTTCAATCAGGCTGGATACTGATAGCTATTTTATTTAAAAATAGTAGTGAATAAGATACCAAAAACATCCACCCTGATTCTAAATTGACTGGCTATGATCATCTTATCAAAAAGCGGTGGATGAGATATATTTATATTGCTGTATTAATAAATAATGAAAAAAATAATTATTATCTTATTACCGTAAATTATGCTACTCATTAAAAAAATCAAGAGGTTGATCCCATTCTTTGCGAAGATATAGAGGGTCTTCTTTTGCTCTAGTTAAATTAATAATAATAAAATCTCTACTTGCAAATTTTTATCAAGTATGTCAACAATATCACGCCATTTTTTTATATATCATCAGGCAATGTTAATCAGCTTATCATATGTATCACTACCATTAAAGAGGATTATATAATCGAGATTGTTTCTTATTAATTTGGGACAGTTAAAGAAAGATTGTGTTATATATATGCTAGAAATATTATGATGCTTCCCTTCAGCAAAATAATACGTAATTTTTTTCTGGATTTTTTTAAGTTCAGTACATACATCTTCGAATACAGCTACTGTTTCTCTCTCAGGAGAAAAGTCATCAATCTTTGACATTTTATCAGGTTTCATTGCTTGGAATGTAACATCTTCATGATATTGTTTGGGGCTATTTGCAATTATTTTATAACAATCTTGGAGATATTTATACTTGGGCTCATTAATTTGATGACTGATCAAAACCAAATCATCATTTTTAATATATCTCGTTCTGCCTTTTTTCTTACTAAACAATCAATACATTTTATTTTCAAGTAAAAGGTTGATAACTTCATTAGTTTTTCCTGATCTTGTTCATCCACTGACTAATAAATTGAATGACCATTGAGGTGTACTATTAAGACCATTAAATCTCTTTATATTTTTGTATTCATCAATATTCAAAACCATCCTTTCAACAGAGTCAAGCTTTTCTATTTTCATTCTGATCGGATAAGTCACTAATTATTATATCTGAAAAATATTAATCAAATCAGATAAGTATTTAGAGTTTTACCTTTATTCACATCTAAGATGAGCACTTAGAGATTTAATTTTTATCCTGTAAATAATCTTTCTCAATTAAAATGTTTCAGATAAATTCATATAAATCAGCAGAGTAAGGGATTTTAATGAGATATATACCTTGCTTCTTGCATATATTCTATTTTTTTTGGTCATGTGATCTTTGTGAATCTAAGTCAGCCTTGTCTCACTTATGAAACATTAGATTCTGATGAAAATATTGGGATCCTTGATATTCATATACTAATTTTAACTCTTTGTTATATTCGTCTAATTGCATCTTATTCAAAAATGATGATTTATAAGATGAAAATTTTTTACCTAACAGATTCTCAAAAATATATCTACATTTCCACTCATCACTATGATAGAAACAAATTGGACATCATTCAAATTTTGTAGCTATTAACAAATATGGATGTTCCTACTGATGATTTCTGTTTTCACATGACCAGAGATATATATTGAAATTATTTATTTGGCCAGTTTTACCAAGATATTTTCCGCCATGCTTCTCAATATATTATTGAGCCTTGATTATTTTATTAATAATACGAACAAAATTAACAGATCTGGAGCGAATATTTTCTTCCAATATACTCTGAAACGGATACTGAAGTTTTTCTAGATCTATATATATAAGCTCTTCACATACAAACCTCCATTTTGGAGAATATTCATCATCATCATCTCTGAGATAATATAAAATTGGCTCATTCTTTGTTATAACAATTTTTCAAATTTTATGAATGCTTAGACTGAATGTGAGATCTGTCACCCTTTTCTGATTCTCCATACCTCCTTCCCATTTAGCATTAGCAAGCAAATAGCGAACACTATCCTCCTTTTTTAACTTATTTTTCTCATCCTTTCCAATAGGACGCTTATACTTTGTAGATGATCTAGATTCTACTCATTCCAATTTAATAGCTTTTGCTGGAGCTAAACTCCATTTTGATGAATCTGAAGCTCAAATGAGATATGTTGGATAATTATTAAGATAATCTATTACTTCTGACAAATACTTGACCCACTCTCTTATTAATTTAGGATTTTTAGATATTGATTCAATGGCATATTGGATTTTATAAAGCATCTCTGCTAATATCTTATTGAATCATTTTATAAGAGCTAATTCACGATGACTATAAGCACTAATTACTCGAATTATGATATTATGTGCTTCCATTAATTGAGCAGTTTCACTTATGAATTCTTTACCACTATCACATTGTAGAAGTGTTAGATACGTAAGAGGGTTATTGGAGTTATTATAAATTTTCTTAAATGCTTTAGCAACTTTGGAACTATTCTTTGATGTTAGGAGAACACTTATCTTGAACCTGCTACTCACATCTATAATTTGTAATACTGCTTTTCATTTTTTACCTTTATAGTAATCATGTGTAAGAAATAAGAGGTCACATTAATGTACATAATTTGGTTTTTGAATTTTACCATAACTAATCTGTGAAGTATCTTTCAGTAATGGAGCATACTTTTGCCATTCATTCTGGTTTATAAGTCAGTTATGCACTTTTTTGAATAGAAACTGGTACCCTTCCTTCTTGAGGTCTTTATATAATTTTCTAGAATTGACATGATAGCTAGTAGACTGGTAAAAAAGCAATTTACATATTAAGTTTAATTCCTCATTTGAATCAATTCTAATAATAGGCGTGCTCAATTTATGTGAAGCATGGTCTAAAGACCTACTCATTTTTGATATTACTTATTATAGCAAAGTCAAGAGATAAGATAAGAAATGAAGTCTCCTTTCTATGAAAGATATAATATGTCATAAAAAATAGAGCAGAGTCTCATTACTTTATAATAACCATGGCATTTCATAGAGCATGATCCTCTAATTAAATAACTTATAGATCAGCTACGGATAAAGAACTCGAGCTAGAGCAAATTAATCAAGAACTCCAGGAGGTATTACAATCAGAGATAGCCATCAACAAATCGAATGAGAAATACATAAATAAGCTAGAGCGCAAATATACCAGATGTGAGAATGAAATTCAATCTCTCAATAAAGAACTGAAACAGCTTGAGAATACTTCAGAGGAAAAAAAGGCCGAGTTGAGATCAGAAATATTATCTCTTAAAAGAAGCTTATATCAAGCTAAAAAGGAAATCCGAGATAAGGTATCCTATATCAATAATATAGAGAAGCAATTATAAGAATCAGAAAAGTGGGTTCAAAATCTAAGACATAGATTCAAAGTTATTTCTTCTCAAAGAAGCTCTCCAAGTTTATATAATTCAGAAGAGGAAGATATAGATATGGTGAATCTTGACCTTTTTATACAAATTGAACAAGGCTTGTATCATATTGAAAAACATCTTAGAGGTGGTACACCATTAAATAATCCTATAAATATTATAAATGGCATTAGAGATTCCTTAAATACTGTTCAGCATAATTATCAGTCTGCATACCAGGATATAGATGGTATTATCACTCAATGAGATAATAGCAATAATCAGATAGTTTGGCTATAGCAGGATGTCAATTACTATAGACAACAAAATGCCAACCTTCAGAACCAAACCAATCAACTTATTCAAGTATGAGATATCTTGTAAAATCATGTTAACTGACTTACACTAGAGCGTAACAATTCTCAAAATAATCTTGCTTTAATGACTACAGCTTATAATAATGAGTGGACAGAATGTCATAGATGGAAGGGGATTGCTCAGCAATTTGAAAGAGGAATGCAGATGCAGATTAATACTTTATTACTTGACAAATTTGTACTAAATTTTAAACTCCAGAGATGCCAAAGACATGGTAGAAAATTGCAACAAAAATATAATATGTGGGGGTATTTGTGGCATAATGTTACTTTGGTATTAGAAGAGCAATTTAAACTTAGATATGCTTTTGAAATTATTTTTAAGGTATTTATTCATTGCTTAGAACAAGAGCTACAACAATGCCAGGCTAATAAAGGATTATTAGAATATAATTGAGATCAGCTCTTTGATAGATATTACAATAAATTCAAGAATCAGAAGGCAAGTCATATCAAGTGGAAAAATAGAGAGCACAATTCACAGCAATTAATTTTAAATTTACAAGCCCAAATTTTATTACTACAAAATAATATACTGCAAAATCATAATAACAATCAAACAGGTATGGTGGATTACGAATTAAAAAAATTTCATGGATATCCTACTAAAGATCCTGAAGAACATATTGAAGAATTTAGATTATGACTTGTAGGTTTTGGAATAGATGTAGAGGCTGGACATGCTAATAGAATTAATACTCATGGTGTTTTTATAACATCTCTCAAAGATGACTCTAAAGATTGGTATGAAAGAACCATCCACAGAAAAAATTAGGAATTGAGAAATTTACTTGATAATATAATACAAGCAAATTTAGCTGGTATTCAAGGAAGAAATGCTGGTCAAATTGGAGCACAGGCCTTAAATCATGTAAATAGGCAGAATGGTAATATTGTAATTCCAGCTCATACAGTATTTGATGAAGATTGATCTTTTGCTGATGGATGATCAACTGATCGCTTACCCAATGCACCTAATGTTAATACAGGTAATATTGTAGTTGTACCTGGTATTTGACTCGGACAAGTATTATACTGATTTAGAACTAATTATCCTATAGTTACTGCAGAGAAACAGCGAGTACTTTTTGGTTCAACAGTTCAAGAAAGTAACCCCGTTGGCCATTTCTATTCTAATTTACATAGATTAGCTAGGCTTGCTGGTATTGATGAACAACAAATTTGATTGCAATTCCTTCATGGGCTTTCACCTATCAACCAGATAGAAGTTCATTATTTAGGAATCAAAAAATCTCCAGATGAGTTACTTCCAAAACTTGAAGAAATTGAAAGATATACAGCAGAACAATTATCTAGAGCTTACCTGCATTCAAATCCAGATTCAGTATCATCTAGTAAAGGTCATGGAAAGAATAATTATTCAAGCAATATAGGTATAACTGAAGCTGAAGTCAGAAACTTGGTAAAATCTATGATGTTATCTGAATAATCTCAACCTGTCTCGCAAACTATCTCTTCTAAATCTCAGGAGAACCAGATCACACTTTCACAAGATGATTTCAAAAAAATTATAGCAGGTTTGAAGGGAACTATTGCTAAAGGACAGCAAACTTTGAAGAAACCCCCTGGACCAGGGAAACAAAAAGCTGATGATCTTGCTTTGGATCATCTTTTAGATAGTGTTTCTGATGACAGAGATCCACTATTATCTGAGGACTATGACTATGATCCAGTTGAAGATTTGAGATTACAACTTGAACAGTTGGATATTAATCAAGCAAAATTAGCTCAAGTAATACATGCTATTTTAAAATCTTCTCAATACAAATGTTCAAAGTGTGATAAAAAAGGTCATAATTCTTGCAACTGCCCTAAAAATAAAAAGAAGAGCAAGTCTAGACGTTCTAATAAAAGCAGATCCAAGAAAAAAGGTAGGGTTAATCTTGCTACTAAAGATTCAGATTCTGAGTCTTATGCTAGCTCTTCTGATAATGAATCTAATTCCAACTCTGACTCTGGATCTAGTTCTGAATCAGAATCTGATTCTGTGAATGACTTAACTGAAACTGAAATCGTGAAAATTATTAATGCTGTTAAATCAAAAAAAAAGTAAAGCCAAAGAGTAAATCAAATAAATCATTATCTAAAAAGCCTAGTTCAAAGAAAAGTTCTTCATAAAAAATATAAAAGAAATCAGGTGCGATTATTGACTCACAAATTCAAAAAATTATTCTAGTTATGTTTAATGATCCAGAGGTTATAGAAACTATTAAAAACAATATTAATAATACAAATTTATCTATGACTCGAAGAGTCACTCCTGAAGGGCCTGTGAAATCTGACTTTATAAATTATTGAGAGCTGGCCCCAGAAATATCCAAATCAGATGATGAAGAGGAGATACTGAATGATCCTATGGAGATTGATTTTGTTCGAAGAAAGGAACCTATCACAAGTCTTGCAACTATACCAGTTAAAATTAAACACTTAAAAATTCCAGTATTAGTACTTGATAGTGGGGCTAAACCCCCAATTATATCAGAAGATATTGTTAAACATGTAAATTGGCTGATTGATAAATCAGAAAAATATGATCTTAGTGATGTTGCTATAGTTCTAACAGAATCTATCGGTATTACTTGTAATTTTCTAATAATATTCCCTCCAGATTTTACTATACATAAAGATTTTGTAGTTGTATATATCCCTAAACCAACATTAATATTTCCAAACTCACTTCTCAAGAAATATAAATATGCTATAGATTAGGGGAAAGATGAATTGAAAATTCCTTTCAATGGGAAGGATCACATTATTCTAGTAACTATGCATAAAGTCAAGAATAAGCTTGAAGTAAATTGCACTACTGCATCTCAGAATAATAAGTCATTGATATCCAATCAAATTTCTCAAGAAATGGATAGTGATAAGGATGATAATATAACATTAGAGGAATGGTATGCTCCTGCAGACTTTAGCCCAGATTTTGATGATCCGTTGTTAGCAGAGCAAGTACCTTCAGTACTAAAAAAAACACATGAGTTATGAGGAGTTAGAAAAATCACTATATGAGGTACTCGAATCTAATACTGAATTAATCAAGCTTAATAAAAAACTATGGGCTTATAACAAATCTGATATTAAAATAGTATGTAGGCTCGAAGAGCCATTGCTCTGCAATAGATTGCAAACTACTTTAGAAAAAACAAAAATAGATTAGTTGAAATCTAAGATCCTTTTCATCTCATGTTTAGCTTCTTCCCTTTCTTTACAATTTTGTGCAAGCTTAACTTGTAAGTCATCCATTTCATCTACTTTTTTTATCAGAATATCAGTTATACCAACTTTATTAGCTGAAAAGCTAGTCTTCGTCCTAATAATATTGACTGAATCAGATACTTGAACAGATCTAGAGCTGGATCCTGGTTTTCTTTTCTTTGACTTTCTATCTGAAGTATTATTTTCAGATATTATCTTAGAAGAAATAATATTATGTATTAGTTACTATTTGCGCAAGGGTATACCTTTAGCATGTCTTTTCCAAATTTTATATATTCTACGAGTTGAAGTACTATATCTATTAGCCATTTCCCTGCATGCATTTTTAACTGTCCCTTGAGATTGAATGATTTCCTCAATAGCTTCTGGTAATAAATAAGGAGTACCAGCATGATAATATTCTATAGTTATATGTTTCATCCTTTTTATAATTATAAAAAATTATTGAAAATTATTGGAAATTATTGGAAATGCTAAAACATATCTATATTTCTTATGTTAAAAAATAACTGGTAATTATAGGTAATTACATACTTAATATTTAATAATTTTCTAAAAAAATTGGTAATTATCTATTATTGTTAAATTATATTGGAACATAATTTTTTTGATAGCATTATCGATAAGTATATATGTGTTTCATATTTTGCTATTTTTCATAATATTTTTCTTTATTTAATATGACCAATGTAATAGACCTTAAAAAAGAATTATATAATACCCTCCAAGATTCTTCTGAGATAGTTTCATACAATGCTAAATTATAGGATAAGTATGAAAAACAAGAAAAAAAAATCAATTGAGAGAGAGAACAATAGGATCAGGATAGAAAGAAGTGGAGTAAAAAACTAGGAGGGACTAATACTGAGATTCAGAAATTACATACTCATGATCTGGAACTTATTAAAGAGACCAGATATTTACAGATTGAAAATGCTTGCAAAGATATATCTCTTGCAGAATCCAAGGCTAAGTATGCTACAAAATTAAAGGAGATTAAATTGTTTCAGAATGAGATGAAATTATTGAAAGATAAGCTAGATTTATCTTAGAAAGACTCATCAAAGAAAGGGTCTGAAATCGACTCTCTCAAGTCTAAGATAGTTGAATTAGCTTTAAAAATTAGTGAATTGGAGTGTCTGAAATCTGAGAATATATTGGGATCTATAATTGGTAGAGATGACGAGGGGCAGAGTCTCATGACTCAAAGAGTTACTCTAAAGGAGCCTGTTCCCACAATAAAAAATATGCTATGCGAGGAACAAAGTTTCATAACCAAGCCTAATGATATATCTGTAGTATTACAAAGCAGACCATTAGATGATGAATCAGAGATTCAAGACTCTGTCTCTTCTTTGAATCATGACACTTATGTGTCTAATGAATCTAGTAAAAATCTAAGTAAGTATTTTGTATGCAGAAAAAGTATGGATCAAACTGAAAAAATTGATAATAATATCTTGACAGATACTAGCATCTTTGGTACTTGCTTTGCTAATGATAAAATTAATAATATGTATCTTGAGTCAGAAATTCATGGCTTATTGTAGAACAATGGCATTTACGTACTTGCCACTGACACTAGCTCTACTATTATACCAAATAATATTGATAATGAAATAACTCCTATACCGAACATGACTCTGTACCTTGCATAACCAGAAAATAACATATCCTCTTTGATTCAATCGAATTCTCAGATGGGATCTGATTCCGAGGCTTTGCCTCTTCTAATAGGAGAAATAGGAGTGATGAGACCTAGTCTCGAGGCTTTGCCTCTCCCTGTTATGGCAAACACTTTAATGTCACCGCTATTAGCATATATTTTTCTTGCTCTGTTAATTATTGCGGTTATATGGTTTGTGAGATGCACATGGAATATAGGTAGGCTCAAAATGCCATTGCTCTGCAGGCCTGAAGGGGCAACCCTAAAGGGTCATAAAAGACATGATCAGTTATTGAATATGTGGGCTAGGTATTAGGAACTATCTATTTAAACTTCGATATTATTTATGTATGAAAAAAAATATTATTAATAATATATAGTGGGGCTAGTATCTAAAGACACATAAGTATCTTAGTAGATTATGGCGATCTTAGCTAAGAATACTATTATGAAGTAATAATCCTTTGGGTCTAACAATATAGATAAATTAATTTAAGTCTTTGATATATTTCGTAAGCTATTTTTTGGCTTCTCTCTGGAAATATGCATTAATCTGCTTTTTTTTCTTATCCGAATCTTTAAGTTGCATAATTTTATGTGTAGATGATGGTTGATATTTCTCATCTTCATTGATAAACCGTGCACATAATCCCAATGTACTTTCTATATAGTGGTTGATATTTATTTCCATATTCTGCTCTTTTACAAACTCTGGATATTCCATATAATCACCAAGTCTATATGGTGTTAATTAACCTTTTTCATCATGATAATATTCACCTTTTATTATTACATAACTGAAGCATTTGTCAGGATCTGGGATATTCAATTTTTTTTCTTTTATTTGTGTTATAAAATACTGGACACGAAGATTTTTTTTCTTAGGCTTCCATGTAGTCATCTCAATAAATTGACTAAAGTCCCATTGCTTATCTCTGGCCTCTCTAAGAGTATCTTCAATAATTTTATGAATTGATCATATATTATTTATATTTATAGTCTCTCACATAATTTTTTCCCCGATGAATTTGAAAAGCTGAGACTGGCCTTGCTTTACGCTATCAATCTCTTTTTTAAAGAGATTATCTGGTTTGAAATTGACAATCCCTTTATGTAGTACATCAAAGTATTTTTTCTTGTCAGTAAAGCAAACAGGAAATAATACCTCTTCGTATGCCATTTTTTATCCTCAGATAAGTATTTACTTGATTATATAACTTTTCTATCACAGTCATAGTAATTTTAACCATTTCAGACCAGTATTCCTTCTTAGAAAGATTCTCTTTATTAAAATCTTTATCATATTTTTCATAATATTTATCCAGATAGGTAAGATATAAAGAATTGATATTCCTATATTTTATTCTGAAATCTTTCCCAGATACAAATTTAGCAATAATATCAATATTATATTGACCTGCAGAAGTAATCCCTCTGGCTAATTCACGAAGAAAAATTGGAGATTTTGAATTTCCTGCTTCCCTGTAAAAAGTATTCATATATACCTTCAAAGTCTTTTGTTTTGAATCCAAATAATCGTAATCGAAGCATATAGATGAGTATTCTAAATTTAAACTTTCCAGGATTTTTTTATCTTTCACTTTAACTGAACTTATTATTTTTCCAAGGCATTCCTTTTTCTTTCCTAACAAGGCAAATTATGCTTTAAGATTTACTCTCTTATTGAATAGATCCTCTAATATAATAAGATATAAACTCTTCTTTTCGAATTAATTATTATGTCTTACACACCAAGCATGGATAATACAGTTATTAAATGGAAACTCAATCTTATGCAAGTTATTTCTATTTTTTTGTATGATATCAGTCTTTCTATAAGTTAATATCATTTTTTCCAGAAAAAGGTTGTAAGCCATAATAAGACTGAGATATAAAGATGCAAAATCCAATCCCGTAACAGACCTCTTTGTCTCAATTCCTTTTTTAGGCAGAAATATGTATGTACCAGGATACTTATCTTTTTCTATATTTTTACATGATCTCGTACTAAATAGTATATTAATTTAGTGGCATAAGCCTCCAGAAGATTTCATACTTTTATTCTATTTGCCCGATAATGTGAATTAAACAAAGATACATAAGCTATAGAAGCAACCTCTCTATAGTCATTAATTACATTCCGCTTAATCATAAGCTCCTGGCAACGCAATACATCTATAATATAATAATATGCTACTTTATGTATGTTTTCTATAGTAGAATATGATTTATTTAGATCCTTTGGATCATTATCCCACAATAAGGAAATACTCTCTTTCACTTCTGAGTAAATTTTCCACATTTTATTATATGGCATATCCACTTTACCTCCCAATCCACATATTTTTAAGTAAAATATAAGTGAACTTTTTTTATCAACTTCTACACGAGGATAAAGTTTCATAAAATATGCATGTACGTCAATTGATATACAACCTGGTATTTTAAGAAAAGTGGAAATATAATTATCTTCTGGACTAAGTTTGATTATAATCAATTATATCTTATCATTTTCTTCCTCATTATTATCAATGGCATCTTTTTTAATTTGAAAACTATTTTTAGATTTCACCTCTACTTTCCCGTAATAATTCCATTTTTGAATTTCTTTCAATGATTTAAAGTTTCTCATCATTTGCTTCCATATCCATTCGAGAAGATTAAGTCTACAAGCTCTTTCCATAATAAATGGCCAATCATACTCAGAATTACTAAATCCGAATTGAATATCAGGGATGAAAGCCTTCCAGCATAATGCAAATGCTTTTAGTAAATTTGTCTGATTCTCACATACAACTGTTATCTATCGAGAGTCTGATGCAATTTTAAGATCAACAAGACAGATTTGTTTTAGTGGTCTCAGATTGTCTTTCCAATGCAAAGTTATACAAATCATGAATACGGTACTTTCTTCATCATATATTTCAGCAAATTCGTCTAACTCTCATGATTGTGTCTCTATATCCCATGTAAGAATAAGTGTACGATTTCTCATGAGTGCTGAAATTGGAAAATGGTCACTTATTATTTTTAGATCTTCTACTGGTTGAAAATTATTTACAGAAAGTCGAAAATTATGCATATAATAAGAATATTTCTTGTATCTATACTTACTTATCATAGACCAACCAGAAATCGCAATTCTATTTTCTCTAGCTATTTTACGGTGGAATGAGAACATATTATCTGAAGCAATTTCAAAATTATTATCTTGGATAGCTTGGAGAGCTCTCTTCCTATCCCTACTACCGAGTGTAAAAATTCATAAATATAACTTTTTTTCTGTATGATAACCACACAAGAGAAAGGCCTTAATATATTCTATTTTATAGATATTTATTGTATTACTAAGAATTTCATCTATTTTTATCCTAAACTCATTTATAGTTTCATTATTAGGTATAAGTATATTAAAGAAAATCTGGATTTCCATAAGAGTAACTATTACTTTTTGGCTATTGATGAGAGAGCCGTAAAGATGTAAAATATAATGATTTTTTTCACCTATTTTTTCTGATGATCTCTCAAAATTAACAGCTATAAAAGAGATCTCTTCTCATTTAGCCAAAGCATTATTAAGAATTGCAGATAAACTCTCATCATTTTCCACAACTATATTATCATGAGTTGGAAATCCTGTTAAATAACTTTCACTAGAATATTGGATAAGTTGGTCTTTTTCTGTTTTTTTATTTTCCGAAATCTGTGATTAAGGAAAAGCTTTAAACCTCCAGTGGTACAACACCCCACTATTTTCTTTCTCTATCTTTATCTCCAGCTTGAAATTCTCTGAGTTTTTTGGGCTTTCTGGTCAAGGTGGTACTCTCACTTCTGCTGACACGTGATTAATATTTTCTTGAAAATTTTGGGTATCCATGATAAGTATATTTTACTGCTAGTATATTGTTCCGGAAAAAAAAATTCAAAATGAAAATTAATTCTAAAGAATAGTTATTAGTAGATAATAACTATTATATCGAAATTATATAAATATGGCATTTTATCATTGCTCTTATATTCTTAGGACTGGAAAAGTTTGTAATTGAGATTGCTATAGGCCTGAAGGGTACAAAGTTCACTGGAATTCTCTACCACACGTACCTTGTAAAGAATGTAGTAAGTTGACTTATTCTAATTATAATTATTGTGATACTCATGCAGATAAATATTGAAGGCAGGATCAATATCAGCAGAAAAAGCTGGAGAAGATAGTACAAAATAGTATTATAAGTTCAAAGAACCATTACTCTACAGGCCCAGGCGATAGATCAAAGATCTGAGACTCTGCCCTCCTAAAGGATTATAAAAAATACATAATAAGTATATATGCGATATCTTAATATGGCCAAGTATCACTGAAAATTTTTAGTGACAGAAAATTTTTGGAGTCAAGATCTCTATCAAATTCCATATTTTTAAACTTTTAGAAAGCTTTCTAAATATCTGTCACTGAAAACTCTAAAAAAGATCGAATTTTTCTAGCTTTTTTTCTTTTTTTTTATATATAAGTATATTACATATATATAATATATATTGGGTATATATTGGATATATATCAAAGGTATACCATAAGAAAAAGTTTTATTTTTTTCCTAGAATTTTACTTTATTTTCAGAGTTTTCAGTGACAGTATAGAAGAACAAGATAAAAAAGAATTTGAAACCAAAATTTAATAATAAATCCATCACCAAAGTTGTCTCTAAAAATAGTATTGTCTCTAAAAATTTTTAGTGACAAAAATTTTGGCATAACATACTATATAATGTATCTGATAATACATATTCAATAGCATTTTTTGATAGCATAACCTGATAGTAATATCGATAGTATTTTTTGATAGTATAACCTGATAGCATTTTTTGATAGCATATATATGATAGCATGACTCAATAGCATGTATATAACATAACTAGATATAGCATTTACGCAATTAATTTTTCTATTAAATATTCTATACGGTATATAAAATAACAATAATGCAAGATCACAAGAGCAAGCTAACTCAAGCTATTGATAAAATTATAATGCAAAAGATTAAGAAAACAGACTATAATATTCATGCTACTAAAGCTATCAATAAACTCTTAATACAGGAGATTGAAAAGAACTGGAAAACTTATATAGAAAAGCTAGATCAAGATTATGATTCTGAGTCTGAAGATGAATTAAAAGATTTTAAAAATAAAATAAAAGATATTATATCTAATCGTAAACCTGCAATCAAGAATCTTATTACTACTAATGATATGTAAATTGCAAGATGTAATCTTACTTTTTTTTGTCACGACAAAAATTTGTTATGATCATCATTTGAGTGATGTGAAAAATAGAAATTACACATTAAATCCACGATAAGGCCAACTCAGTAGCATAACCTATCTTGGAGAATATCTTATACTTGAAATTAGCTATAGACATCAAACTGATATATAATAGTTAGTATAAAGTCTGATGACATGAACACAAATTTGTCATCATATTTTTTATAGATCATAGAGTACTCAAGAGTGATGACAGACTCGCGAACTAATTATCACTTGAATGATGATATATATATGATCTTATCATCACTCAAATAATGACATACATGTGATTTTATCATCACTCGAATGATGACGTACATATGATCTTATTGTCACTCGAATGATAATATATATGTGATTTTATCATCACATCTGAGTGGGAATAATCTAGACTAAGTGAAAATAACATAATTATGTTATTTCTACTAGAATATAAATATGAATATAAAAAATAAATATAATAAAAAAAATAATTATATAATTGAATAAAAATAAGGATATTTAGATGATAAATTATAAAAATAGAGAAAAATAGAATTTTGCATAATCAGAGAAAGATTATAAAATTAAAGAATTTATATTATTATAATAATATTTAGTTCTTTTTCAGAAGATTTTTGCTTTTACAAAAATTAAGCAATAATCTTTAATATTTTATATTTTTTTAAATAAAATAACTTAGATAATATAAAATTAAATCAATTAATAAATATTTTTTCTAATTAATAAATATTAAATATTTTTTGAGTAATATTATATAGTTTTTTATATAAATCTATATTTTTAATTTATATTTTATATATACTTAGTTTAATATATTTAATAAAATAATTTAGTTAAAGATCTCTTTTGATCTTTAATAAAATGATAAAATATTAATATTCTAATAAAATAATAAAATATTATTCTTAAATTAATAAATTTATAGAAAGATTAAATAAATTTTATATGATATTATTAAAAAATTAATTTAATCATATAAAAAAATAAGATATATATATATTATCTACTTATTTTTCAAGAAAATTATTAATTCTTCTTTTAATTTCTTGTATATTTTTTTGATATTTTTATAATTAAATTAAAAATAAATATTCAAGTTTATAATATTGAACTATCTTTTTATTATTTTCTAGTAGTTGATTATAGATTATAAATATTATTTTTTTAAGTTTTGTTAACTAGTCTTTTTTAAAAAAAAGATTTAATTTATTTAGATATAATAATAAATAATTCTGATTTTTCTTTAATTAATATTGAACTATTAAAATTTATGAATTCTGTTTTTTTTTCAATAGTTTTATTAAAAATAATTTTAGACTTATTTTCTGAAATATTGATAATAAATTCATTTAATTAATCAAAATTTAGATCTATAATAATAGTAATTGATTTTAAGAATAATTTAATAGATTTAATTAATAGCTAAGTTTCTAAAAAATAATTATTATCTACTTTAATATCTTTAATAAATTCAGATTACATAAATAAATCTAAAAGAGAAGTATAAGTTTCTTGTTCTTTATTATTATAAATAAGTAATTCTAAGAGTATAATATTAAATTTAAAAAGTTTTTCTCTAAAAATAAAAGTAGTTTTAGCTTTATTTTTTTCTTTCATTTTAATTTATTAATATTCAGAGATTAAGTCTATAGATAAAAATCAGTAGGTGAATTTATTATTTTATTAATTCTAAAGTATAAATATATATCTTTTTGAATAATTATATTTATTTTTTTATAATTAATACAGAATTTTTTCTTTCTATTCTTTTTGAAAACTTTAATAATAAGTGAAATTCAAGAACTAATTGAAAATTAAATTATATTTATATTTAATATTTATTAAATTTTTTCAAATATGAATTATTAATCTAATAAAGTTATTCTATAAGATTATTATTTAATAGATAATTTAATTTTAAAATATATTTTATATTAAATTAAATTACTTTAGTTAAGTTAATTAGTAATAGAAGCCACAACTAGCTACAATTCTATCATAATTCTCTGATTAGCTACCATAACTCTGTCATAATTCTCTGATTAGCTATCGCAAGTCATAATTGTAACAGAATTCACTTACAATAATAGTAAAAATACTTTAATAGATTATACTTTTTTTGAATTAGATTATGAA
>CAJVPS010001200.1:0-16826 GCA_910591765.1 Ambispora leptoticha | reverse complement strand
AAAATAATTATGTTCAATATAAGAAAGAACAAGATATATATAGACAGTTAGAGATACTATCTCAACTATCATTAAATGCTATTCTAACTATAATCAAGTCAGACTTGAATCTAGAACAATAATAATATCTTTATCAAGTTCTGAATTCATATAAAGATTTCTTTAATATGACTCAGCCTGATAAAACAAATATACTTTAACATAAAATATATTTAGAAGAAGAAAAGTCTATTACTCTCTGGTCATATCATCAAAAATCACTTATGAAAAATATCTTTCTAAAAGAAGAGATTCAAAAGATATTGGATAATGGAATAATATTCTCTTCTGATAGTTCTTAATCAGCTCTAGTAGTAATAGTTAGGAAGAAAAATGGAAAATTCCAATTATGTATAGATTTCAAAAAATTAAATGAAGTTATCAAGAAAGATTAATATTCCCTATCATGAATTGATAAACTCTTAGATTCTTTCAAAAATGCTAAATACTTTATCACTATAGATCTCGCTAATAGATTTTGACAAGTAGAAATATATTCAAGAGATAGGGAAAAAATAGTATTTATTATTAATGAAAAATTATATTATTTTAATATAATACCATTTAAACTTACAAATACTCTAGTTATCTTTTAAAGACTTATGAATAAAATATTTAAAGAGTATATTAGAAAATTCATAGTCATATATTTAGATGATGTGACTATCTACTCAGAAATCTGAAAAGAACATGTAGAATATATACAAAAAGCTCTAGAAAAACTCCAATAGACAAATCTCAAACTTCAATCAGATAAATACGCTTTTGGAAAGAATTAGTTATCTTTTCTAGATTATATTATAGGAAAAGATAAAATTCATCCTGATCTAGCTAAGATAGAAAAAGTATAAGAATTCTCAATATCTATCAATATTATGTTATTAAGAGAATTTATAGGACTTGTCTCTTATTACAAGAGATTTATCAAAGACTTTGTCAAGATAGCAGTACTCTTGCATAAATTATTCAAAAAGAATGAAGAGTTTAGATAGATAGAAAAATAACAAACCACTTTTGAGTCACTTAAGAAACATTTGACCTCACCACCAATTATTATATATCCAGACTTTACAAAGCTATTTATCCTTTTTACTGATGATTCTGGACTAGAATTAGGTGTAATACTAGTACAATATAACAGTAAAAAGAAGAAACACATGATTACCTATGCCAGTAGAAGAGTAAGTAAGGAAGAAAGTAAGTATACTACAATAGAACTAGAATATCTTGGAATTATTTGAATAGTCAAACTATTTAGATCTTATCTACTATTAGATATTTCATTTATACTCATAACTGATCACTCAGCACTCAAGTGATTAATCAATAAGCCAAATTCTCCTGGAAAACTTGCACATTAAATAATAACTTTACGAGAATATAATTTCAAAGTTAAACATAAACTCAGAAGAATCTATTCAAATATTAATTCATTTTCTAGAATATCACATATATCTATAAAAGAAAAAGACAAAATATGAATTTGGATAACTATACAGAACTATATAACTATCTCAACATACTAATAATACCTGATGAATTTTCAAAAAAAAAATAAAAATGGCTATTAGCAGAATCAAAGAAATACTTTATACAAAATTATAAACTATATAAAAGAAATAAATAGGATATTAATCATCCATTATTAATTATAAAATCAACAGAAATAGAGTCAGTTCTTTATAATAATCATTTAGATATTACTTCTGGATACTTCAGAATTAAAACTATTTATAATTAAATAATAAGAAATTATTATTAGCTTCAGATATATAAAGATATTAATGTATATATTAAAGTCTGTAATATATGTTAACAGAAAGAATAACTATGTAAAAATAATAAAATGATATCTATTCGAGTTAATATATCTTTTGAAAAGATTGAAATTGATTTAATAGGATCTCTTCCAGTAATCAGTAATGAAAATTACTATATTATAGTTACTATTAATTATCTAATCAAATAGACAGAAGTAAGACCAATTACTAATGCCTTCACAAGTACAATTATTCTCTTTCTCTATGAAGATATAGTAATAAAACATGGATTTTCAAAAGAAATACTTAGTGATAGAGGAACTATATTCATCAATAAAATAATCAAGGAACTATTAGACAAATACCAAATCAAATACAGACTTTTTGCATCTTATCATTCTCAAATTAATGGATTAGTTAAGAGATTAAACTAAACTTTATGTACTTCATTATTAAAATATGTCCAACTCTATAAGAAAGATTAGGACCATTATCTACCTTCAGTTCTATTCACCTACAGAATAATAAAATAAAGTACAACTTTATTTGAATTTTTTCAACTAGTATATAGTCAACAAGCAATCACACTATTAGATATTAAATTAAAAGATTTTAATAATCTTACTTTTGAAGAAGTTCTTATTAAAAGAATCTGTGAATTGATCAATAAATTAGAAACTATATGAGAACTAGCTCTTAGTAATATCCAAGAAGAACAGATAAAACAAAAAGAATAATATGACAAGAAATAAAAGTTAACAGTTTTTCAAATAGGATAGAAAGTATTAATGAGATAATAGAAACTCAATACTGATATCATAATAAGTTTGGAGAAAAATAAAAAGGACTATTCTATATATATGAAGTATATGATAAAGGAATATATAAGCTCAGAAATGAAGATGGAAAAATCTTAAAGAATCCATATAATGATAACTATTTGAAATTATATGTTGAGTTTAACAATCTAGAACCAATAATTATCATCAATAATTAAAAGATTTATGGAGTAAATCCCTTAAAGTCAGAGATTCTATAATCAATCACTTATTCATGTGGTGCAGTAGATATAGTATAATATATGATACAGCTATAGTATGTGATGCAGTAATCACTAATCACTATTAAATCAGATAAATAAGTAATTTTATTAATTAATCTTATTTATAATTAATTTTATTTTTAATCTATATTATTATCTATATTTAGTCTTATTCAAATATTAATTTAGCTATGTATATCATTCTTAATTTATAATTTTATTAAATTAATAATTTCCTAATTAATTATTATTAATTTTCTTTCATTTCTTACTTTAGCTTTGAATAATTTAATGTTTCATTAATTTTAAATTCTTTATTATCATGTATTTAATATTTCTTATAAATATTCTTTTTAAATTTTACTTGTTCCTAATTAAATTAAGTAAAATATTATGTTAAAAACAATTTATAATTAGTATAATAAGGAAAATATTATATATAAAGAGTCAAAAAGTGATTAAGAAAAATAATTAAGTTTGATAGAAGTAATTATTACTAAGTTAAGAGTAGTTAATTAGTATTTTTCTTTAATAAACATATATATTTTATCATATATCTTATCTTATTTTCTTCTTGCTCTATTGAGAGAGCATTTTAATTAAAAGTAAATTTATATAAATTATTTTATTGAGAAGATAATTATATTTTATTATAAATAAAACATGTATAAATTATCTTATTGAGAAGATAATTATATTTTGGTTAGAAGTAAATCTCATATATATTATCTTATTGAAAGAATAACCAGTTATATAATCTCTTAAAGTTATAAAAGTAAACAACTATCATAAATACAGTTACTATTACCATTTTAAAATAATTATATATATATAATCTTAAAACAGTAATAATATTATAATAATATAAAGAGCTTGAATTTTTAATATATTAATATTTATTTTCTTTTATTAAATATTAACTTAAAGATTTAGTTAATAAATATTAGAATAATTATAATTTTTAAATAGTAAT
This sequence comes from Ambispora leptoticha, assembly GCA_910591765.1. Lineage (NCBI taxonomy): Eukaryota > Fungi > Glomeromycota > Glomeromycetes > Archaeosporales > Ambisporaceae > Ambispora > Ambispora leptoticha. The sequence continues at coordinate 13,012 of CAJVPS010001200.1, read as the reverse complement.
ATTAATATTTTTATTTTTGATAAGTAATTTTAATTATTATTATTTATTTGAATTTATTTACTAATTAAATTTTTAGTTAAATATTAAAATAAATTAAAGTAAATTATTTTATTCAAGACTTGAAAATAACTATTCTTCAAGTAATTTAATATATAATTAAATTTTGAAGAAAAATATTTGTTAAGATTATTTATAATTTTTGATATCATATCAAAATTTTTTCTATTAATACTAATTTTTTGAATAATATTTAAAAAATTAATAATTTAATAATTAATAAACTTATTAAGATATTTGTTACTCTTGATTTTCTTACTATAATAAAAATTAATAAATTTTTAATTTTCTTTAATAAGAATATTATTTACAAGATTTCTAAAAATAATTAAAAGCTTATAAACTTATTTAAAATTAAAAATTTGACTGAAAAAAGCTTAAATCATAATAATAATATTAAAATTTTAATAATTATAATTAATATAATATTAAAAAATTTAAATAGTATTAAAATATTTTTACTTTAATAAAAAAATACAAGTAAGTAATTAAAATTATTAGATAGATTAAAAAAGTTTATTAAGAAAAAAAATTATTTAATTATAATAATTTTATATAAATAATTATTTTATTAAGACTATTTAATTTTATTATAATAAAAATAATATAAAAATTATTAGCAATTTAATATTATTATAATAATATATAAATTATAATAATATAAAATATTTAATATAATATATAACTATATTATATAATATATTTTTCTAAATATATATATTTTTTAAATATTAATCTTAAAAGAAATATATTTAAAAAAGATTATTTATATTTAAAAAAAATAAAATAAAATTAGAATAATTATAATAAGTTATCAAAATAATAAAGTTTAAAACTATTATAAATAATAATAAATATTTAATTAATTACTTTGAAATAAAAATACTTATTATTATATATATTAATAATATTATTAATTATAGATATATAAAAATATTAATAATTATATTAAAATATATAATATATATTAATATAAAAATAAAAGTAAAAAAATAATAAATTAATATTATTTAGTTATATAAAGATTAATATTAATCTTATTAAATTATTATTAATAATAAAAATTAATAATAAAAAATAATAATTATTATAATAATATTATTATAGATTATTTTATTAAATAGATTAAAGCTAAAGTTATATTAAATATTATTATAAAAAATATAGTCTTATTTTTTTATAAAAATATTATTTATAAATATAAAATTTTAAAAAAAATTATATTAAAATAGAAAAATTATATTTATTAATAATATAATTATTAAATTATTAAGTATATATTAAGTTAAATATTACTTATCTATATTATATTATTTTTAAATAAATAATTTAGTAAAATACTTAAATAAAATAATTTGTATTATATTAATAAAATAGATTTAATTATATAAATAAAATTAAAATTATTATTTTTTTAAATATTTTATTTATTTAATAAAATAATAAGATAAAATATTATATAATTTAAATTATTTTATTTAGTAAATAATTATTAAATAAGAATATATAATTAGAATTATTTAATAATTACATAATAACTTTTTTATAATATATCTTTTTTATAGTAAAAATTAATTATATTTTAGATAATAAAATTTTGAGAAATTCTTATAATAAAGATTAACTTAAGTTTTATATTAATTTTAATAAATTAAAATTAATTATCATTATATAAAATAAAATTCAAGTAAAAAATTCTATTATTAATTTATCTTATTTTTAATTTTATAATTTTAATTATATTATAATAATTTTTATTTTATTTTTTAATAATCTTCTTTTTTTATTATTTTTTATTATTTATCTTATTTAATATAATATAAATTATTTATTATTTATATTATATTTTTAATTATCTTAAATATATATTCTATTTTTTAATTTCTTATTGATATTCTAAATTATATATAATAAAGTACTAATTTAAATAATATTATACTAATTAAATTATTATTATATTTATTATATTCAAAATATTATTAATTTATCTAATATAATACTTAATATTTTATTAATTAAAATTTTATATAAATATAGATTAATATAATTTAAATTATTATGAAAAATTTTATAATTAATAAATTAAGTTAATTAACTATTTTTGAAATCAAAAATTAATAAAAATCTAAAAAATTAATTAATATTTTTAATATATTTTACTTATTATTATTCTTTATATTTGATTTTAACTTATCAAATTAATAAAAGTTATTTTTTTATATTTATTTTATTTATATTTCATAATTATAATAATTTATTTAACTAGTAGAAGTAATATAATTTTGCTTATTATAGACTTATTATTTTATCTTGATTATAATTATTATTATTAATACTTCTTATTTATTATTTAAAAATATTCTTATTTATAAATCTTATCTAGTTTAACTTTCTCATAATTATTAATATTATTTTTATAATATTTTTATTAATTAAATATTAAATTTAGTTATTAATTTATTTTTTAATTAAGAATAGTAATAATACTTATTTATTAATAATATTATTTATTTTAAAAATATAAAAGATAATTTTTTTTCTTATTTTTTTTAAAATATTTTTAATAATATTATTAAAAAATAATAAATCATTTAAGTTTAAAATAATAAATTTTTATTTATAATTAAATTTCTTTATAATTATCATATTTGAAAAAGCAAAATTAGATAACTAAAAGAAATATAATTATAAAGTGATTTTTTTAATTAATAACTAAAATACTTAAAAAAATAACTATAAAAAAAGATAACTATAAAAAGATATAATTATAAAAAGATCTAACTGTAGTTATATGATATAATAATCAGAAATTTTATATAAAAATCAATTTTTCATATATTATAAAATAATAATTTTTACTTATATTTTAGATAATAATTCTTTGATTTATTCATATAAGAACAAATTCTTTATAAGGATCAGACTTTTTAATTCGATTGTATTCTTATAGAGACGCGACTGTAATTATTATTCATTTATAAAAATACTAATAAATAAAGTTAATAATGATTTGGTTCAAACCAATCATGGATTTCACATGATTTTCAAATCCACGTAAATCCCGAAATCGAATTCAATATCACATGATATTACCCGACTTTTAGTGAATCCCGAATAAAATTTATGATCTAAGTATATTCCAATCTATTCACGGCAAAATGTCAAACACGAAAAATACAAACAACTTTTGCACCAATGAAAACGACAACGAGGCAAATAGCCGAGTAGAGCGATATGTGAAAATAGGCAGAGATTATCCAGCGAGTTTTTTAAGAACTTTATGGAATCGAACGCGCGTAATCTCGGCAACTGAGACGGAAAGTGTATTCGAGTTAGATGTGACCATGGAAGAATGTAATTTATCGGGTAATTTGCACGGTGGGTGTATTGCTAGCATAGTGGACACGTTGTCAACTGCAGCATTAATGGGTAAGCAAAACCACGAAATTAAAACAAAAAATAATTTAAAACAATAAACATTATTCCATCTAATATCGAGGTATACATAATAATGATATAAAAAGGGAACAAGAATGGTTGGCCTGGAGTATCGACCGATCTCACAATAGCGTATATATCACCGGCATCTTCTGGGGATACTATTCGTGTTGAATGTAAGATAACAAGAATAGGTAGGAATTTTGCAAATGCAACTGTTGTTATTCGGAACAATAGGACAGGTAAGGTGGTAGCCGTTGGGCAACATACAAAGTTTAACGGTGAGTATTTTATTTATTAATGAAATGAATTTGAATTTAGTTATACTCGAACGAAAAGCACTAATTATATGTTGCAAATTATATATAAGCCTCGGCTAAAATATAATTAATTTTTCAATGAATGATGACTGCTTCCTTTTCTAAAAGTCTCACCGGTATATTTAAAGTATCATCGCTTCATACTGACCTCCTGCTTCAATTCTTCAAGTCGAATATCACCTTGATCTATCATAATTATATCATTATCACCTCCTTATTTTTTTCTTTTATTCCCATTAACTGTGCGTCTTCGTTCTTTGGACCTTGAATTTTAGGATGTCTTGATAGATATACAATTATTATATCACGAAATAGAAAATTTTCATATCATAAACACAGCTTACACTCGGATCTGGATCTGTATATCTTATCATTATTATCCCCTAAACTGGTTTGCATTGATCTTATTGTTGTTTTACCACTTTTCAGCTAAATTGGTAACAAATTCGTTTAGTTTATTAGATTCCGAAGTACCAAATTAATGCTAGTACTAAGTATAAAAATAGTTGGATTTATTTTTATTAATAAAAATATTTGGTGTTAATATTAATCATAATTAAAAATATTCATTTAGATCGTTTAATTTCTTTAGAATGGCAATGTTAATATATTTTTTAGGCTTCTTTAGGTCATTAGCCTTAGAATGATATGGGAACCAGGTACATTTAATCGATATTTGGAGGTGTTAGATTTTTTTTCATAAAATTCTTCGTGTTGCGTTTCTTACATGAGCTACTCTACAAAATACAGATATCGTGAATCTTTGTTGGCTTTAGAAGTTTCACTCAAAATTCGGATCAAAATGTATGACTTGTAAGTTATTAGTTGAGGTGAACGAAGGAATAAAAAAGATTTAATCTTCATTTTTAAAGAATTCAATAAGTATTCTACCATTATCCATGATTACTTTTGGTACAGGTGAATCTATGACAATATTCATGTTAGCTTGTCGTCCTTGTTCTCCAAACCTAGTTCCTTGACGCGTTTTCTAATCTATTTAATTTGTTACGTTAAAAAAGCAATAATCATTTTAATTGTTGGCTTTTTCATTTTGCAGCAAAGAGAGCTTTTCTCTGCAAACTTATCAATTCTGAAACTATTCGTTATTTTTAAGTTCACGAAGTTGCATCCCATTTGGAATGGGAATATCAATTTTTTTTGCTCGGTCATAAACTTCCAGAAGCACGTGATTTTTTAAGGAGCAAACCAATTAAATCGCAAGAAATATAATAGAATTTAGCAGCTATTGTTGGAAAGCAGTATTTTGATCAAAGTAGTAATCTCGATATTCTATATTATCTTTTTTATTAAGTAAAAAAAAAATTTGAACGGCACATTTTCGTGATTATTATGCTTTATTTTGGGAAAATGATCTATTTTGCATTATTTGAGAATTTTATATTTACTAATATGGTACAAAAGGGGATTATGGTGATGAAAATTATAATGGATGTGGATTATTTTATTTAGGGGAAGGAAAATATCCATGCGTATTAAGTGTTTTTATTTTTTAGAAAAATGCGGAAATGCATTAAGTATTAAGAAGAATTAAAAAAAATGAAAAAAGAAAAAATTACAAAAACTCATTTATTAATTTGATATTAATATTTAAAAAATAAAAAAGATCGTCGGTTTAACATTAGATTATTTTTGGTTTGAACCATGGCCTAAACCGGTAGGTACTTGATTTTGTGCTAATTATAAAAGAAAATGTTAACGTTAATAACGATAAAATTCGCGAAAATAGAAGTGATCTACTGAATAGAATTTCTTACCATAATCAATTTCAGTGACATAATCACCAATGGCTAGAACAATGGTAGACGTGATATCGGTAGCAAGATCGCCAGAAATACCTGCGAATAAACTTTGAATAGCGGTAAGACTAATTTGTAGGGTCAAATTTAGATCGCGAGTGGTCATCACTTGTTTGGGTGGTATAGCAATAGGTGAGCTAGTCAGATCTTGGTCCAATGTTCCGATAACTTGTCCTTTATACGTGATTGTGGCCTTCATTTTCAAAAATTTTATTGTAGTGTCGAGTGGATTGTAAGCGTCAACCGAAGCCGTGCCCTGTTTCGTGAATACTGAGCCGAAATTGATGGTGAATCGCGATCTCACGAGAATGGGTTGATCCGATTTGAGACCTGGCATCGAAGTTGATAGTTTTAGACCTGCAAGAGCTTTTTGTAGGCTTCCGATTTCTGTAGACTGAGGACTTCCTTGAATCCCGACTGTATTGCTATCACCCTTCATGAATGCGTCAAGAAGAATACGCCCAGCGGCAATTGCTTTGTCACCATTTGGACCGAAATGAGCAACCAAGTTAATGGTATTAGACCCACGATCAAGGATAAAATTATTCATGAGCACTTGACCAACTTTTTGACCTTGAAAATAAAGATCAAGAATTACATCACCCATCGAGATCTTTACATTTGATGGATTGAACAACGTGACAGAAAGGTTAATGATCATGTAATCTTTAGTTCCACCAGTTACACTCAATGAATTGATCGTGGCTGGTTTGACTTGTAATCCTTGTAGACCTTGAAGTTGTGTATCCACAATGAATTTAATCCCTTTAATTTCCACTTCACCAATTGAAGTTGATGCGATTGAATTTGCACTGCCTTTCATTGTCATTACTACTGATGAGTCCATCGTAAGATGTTCACTGAAGTCTTGGAAATTGGGTTCTGCTCCTTTAATCACGCTAAACGGCGTTGGCGGAATTTTCGAATCAATTTTTCCGATACTCGAATCCCCGTTAGCATCCGTGTAAGATGTCGAAAGAGTGGCAAGAGCATATGATCCACCGTAAATTGTAATATCCTGAGCGATTTTTTCCATTTTCAATTGAAAACCGAATGGGATTTTGAATGCTACTGATAATGCATCAGATTGCGCAGTAGGCGAATAAGCATTATCTTTATTGAATGCTAAATCCATTGTCTTTATATCTACACTATTAATCACGGTTAGATTTTGTGCACCGTGTAATACTACTGACAAAGTTGTTCCCACGAAAGCAGATTGCAACCAAGAGATTGGAGTTGTACTATTATTGTTATTATTTTTACTCGGTTTAACAGTTTTGGCTAATACGGTTGTGTTTGCATTTTCTCCAGCGATATATTTTGAAAACAATTCACTGACAGCCGCTAATCCTTCTGAAGTATTTTGTGGAATCAATCGACCGTTTAGATTGAGTGCATTAGCTCCTGTACCAAGAATTACATTGCTAGCGGTTACTTCCCCAATTTTTTGATTATTATATAGAACATCGAATTCAAGGTCGCCCAATTCTACGCCAATTGGTGACGGATTAACCATAATTGAGAGAAGCTGGATAGTAATACCGCCAGCCGGATCATCAGAGGGCGCGTCGAAACTCTTGATGCTGACATCAGGGAAATTTGCCATTCCATTCATTGTCACATCTTTAATAAGTTTAATTCCTTTCAGACTTAGACCAGCAGCTCTCACATTTGCGGATCCTTCTAAATGCCAAGTGAATTCTTTCGAGGTTAACATAAATTTATTGAATTCACCAAAAGCAGTTTTATTTAGGATAGTAAATGTTTGTGATGAATCTATATCCGCACCAACGAATGGAGCAGCTGAAATTGTGTCTAATGGTAATCTACCCAATACATTTCCATTCCAAGAAACTTCTACACCATCAGGAACATCGATTGTTGCAGCCATTGGTCCAGTATCAGTTACTATTTTATTTATATTAGATTAGATTATTAAGATATGAGTGTTAAGAAATTAAGTGATACAATTAATTTAATTTTATAAATTTACCTTTTCCATTGACTTTCATCACAAAATTATCTTCGGTGAGATTTGTTAGATTAGCGCTTGAAAAATGCAATTTTGATCCAGTAACAGCACCTTGAGCAATCGCGGGAGCAATCACAAAGACTGCCACTGGGATCATAATAGCAGCAATAATGATAGATATTCCACAACAAAGAAAACAACATGCTTTCTTTTTATTTTTCAAGAACCCTTTAAGGTTTTTATCTTTCTTTTGTGGATCATCACCAATATTCATAAACTCTTGAGTATCACGTGATATTTGTGGATCTGATTTAGGATCAGAGGTTGCAACTTTGTTAATGCTGCCATAATAAGGCGATGCCGTATTGTCTGCACTAAATCCACTAAATAATTGGTCATTACTATCTAATGAGGTTCTACTTGAAGGAGGAACTGGACTATCTGGACGATAATAAAGATTGACGGGAGGAGCTAATGACGATGAAGTGTTATTGAGATTACGAGAATTATAATTATTAATATTATCATTATCGTTATCATCATGTATTATACCATCATATACGTCATCATTATTTGGTGGCGCAGAAATACTAGACGGTTGACCGAAATTGTTCATATTTGTATTACTATTTCTGGCACGATTATTCTTTTCTGGTTGATACGTTTGTGGTGGTTGGTTTATATGTTGTGTTGGTTGTTGCTGATGCGGAGGGGGAAGATTTGATGCCATTTTATGTATATTTATTTATTTAAGGGTAATGTAATGGGATACTGATTGATGATATTGATTGATTGGTAGGATAAAATGCCAATATGTCAAACCGTGAGATATATTAATTATGATTTCACACGGTTAACACGCACTAACCGCAATTTTTACTAATTTTACTTTTTAAAAGATCATAGTCTACTTTCTTATCACGAATCGACGATTTCGACAATATGTGCTCTTTTTATGACGCGCAACGTTTTTCTATTTACCAAATATAATTACAAATATGAAAGGTTCTAATTTACACTATTAAACACGTATAGCATAAGGAGAAAAGAAAAAAACGAGATAGAGAAAATCCTAGTTCTTGTGTTCAAGTGTAATGGGAATAGTCTTGCTATTCTCTCGAGTTTTTTAGTAGCAAGAAGAGGACAGTAATAAGTTCTAAAAAAAATTTATTCTACTTATTAAATAGAATAAATCAAATGTGGGAGAAATAAGACTAAGAGTCGAATAAAATGGATGAGGTGAAAAACACCACAAGGAGAATAAACAAGTCTACAACTAACGAACCGATTGACTTTACGTTTTTTTGAAAAGTGGCGAGCCACAATTAATAAATAAAAGGAATTCAAGAAATTATTTTTGCATACATACATAAATTCCTAAATAAGTTAAGTTTTGTGTGTTACAAGGGTTTTAAATACATGTTCTGTCAGAAGTTCGACCGAAACACATATGCGCTTATATGAATACGAAACACAGACGCGTGTGCATGTGCCATTCGGCCAATTCCAAATAATCGTCGCATAATAGTTTGCACAATCGTTTTTGTTAACCGAATTAGATAAATAAGAATATTAATAAGCCGATTTAACAAAATAAACAATTACGTATTTTGAATTAACTGCTGCGGTATATAAACAATGAATATTTTCTTTTTTGACAAATAACACAAATAACGAACATGTGAATTTCAGATCTCACGTGGAATGTCTTGCCCGGATCAAAAAAATTTACGTATTCCTATTGGTTCGGGGTGGAATTTTTGATTTTAATTTACAGTTTAGAAATCTTTATACAGTCTCATAATCAACGAATCTATTAAAAATTAAATTTTAAAAAATCAGATGATCAAGACGTTTTTTGATTTGCAGAACTGGAGACAATATAAAGGGCATGTAAAAATTTCGCATAAATCGGTTTTATACTGTAAACATCATTATGCAAATCACGCAAATCATGTTATAAATAGTGATTTGAACCGGTTGGACCATAATCGGGTAACCGACCCGAACCGAAGAAATTCTGTTGAACCGGTTGAGAAAATTTTTTAATCGGTTCAACCGGTTCAACCGATTTCAACCGGTTAACCAATTATTAAAAGCATTATCCTTGTTTGCTTAAATTACTCTTTTGTCAATGATATCAATTATCATATTATTTGTATTATACAAATGTGCGTGAAGGTGGTGGAAGTTGTGGAAGATCATGAAACTTAAATAAATAGTGATTTGGCTTGTAAAAAATCTTCCATTTTGGAATGTTAATGATGTCGAACAATGAGTATGATGAGATTTCACAAACTGAAAGCTCACATGAAACCGAAAGTTTACATAAAACTGAACCAAGACTAGAAGATGAACAAGATATTCAATAAAGTATTCAACAAAGTACTCAGCAAACTATTCAGCAAAGTACTTAGCAAAGTACTTAGCAAACTATTTGGTGAAAGTATAAGTGACATAATAATATGTCAATTTAAAATAAAAAAAACATGGAGAAGAATCTATTTGTGAAAAATCATTCAGGTACTTATCAGAATGATTTATATCTAATATGAATTTACATCTGGCAGATGAATATGACTTGATAGAATTTCAAAGAGAAAACAAGATAAGCTATATAATTAATAATATAATTAATTAATTTTTGAATTATACAAAAGCTTTGAACTCTTAGCAAATTATTATCGATATGCTATATATCACTCTTTACAAAGAAATCAAAAAAATTAATATTTATTATGCAGTTATAAAATAACTTATCATTGATAATTATTTACTTAATACTATTAATAAAGAAGAATTTTACTAGTTTATACTATCAATTAATTCTGTTTTTCATTAATCTTCTTATAAAATACTAAAAAAAATATTATTTAAAAATATTAATATAAGAAATCAAATACATAAGCTTTTGAAAAAAAATAGTAAAATGATTTCTTTAATTATGAATCTTTGAATAACAAGAAATAAAATTGAATATATTAGAATTATAGTATATTAATTAAATAAAAAGTTTAAATTAAATAAAATCTTACTTTGCTTAGAGTTAATATCATATTTTTATATTAATTAGATAATTAAAGAATTTTTCATTCAAAAGATTCAAGATTTTAATTTATATAGATAATAATAGTAATATTATTATTATAATAATATAAAATTTCTTAATTCTATAATCTTTCTTTGATTATATGAAATTTTATTTTTCTATAATTTTATAATTTATCCTATAATTATCTTTATTCTTTTATAATTATATCTTTATTTCTTTTATTATATTTATCTTTTATAATTATATTTTTATTTTTAGATATTATATACTATTCTCTTTATTTGAAATTTACATTTTTAATTTATTTATTATATATAATTCATATATTTATTAGAATAATATACTTAAAGATCTTTCTTTTTAATTTTTAATGGAATAATAAAATATTTTTCAATATTTATTAATATTAATATTTCAAATATCTTTTAATATTTATTAATATTGATATTTCAAATATCTTTTAATATTTATTAATATCAATATTTTAAATATCTTTCAATATCTTTCAATATTCTCAAATATTCATATTTTTAATATTAATATTTAGATTATTAGTACTTTAAATTATAATATTAACATATATTTTTAGATAATATTAATTAGTAATACTATAATAATTTATATATTTGAAAAATATATAAAAGAATTTGTTATTCTAGTTAAAATAAATAGTTTTAAATTAAATTATTTGAAAAATATAATTAAAAAGCTTATTATTATAATAATAATAATCTTTTTAAATTTCTTTTTTAATTACACTAGTACTCTTTTTCTTACTTAGTTTTATTTCTTTAATTATATAAAGTTAATTTTAATTTGGAATATAATATTATATTGATTTTAATTTTTGATATTATTTTAAAAGTAGAAGATCTCTACTATAAATAAGTCATATTTTTTATTTTATTTGGTTTATTATTTTGAGAATAAAAGATCTTTACTATAAATAAGTTATATCTTTTTAATTATTTAGTTTTTCATTTATTCTAGTTTTTATTTTTCTTTAATTATAGTCTTTTTTAATTAATAGTAGCTTTACTATTTAATTATTTTAAATTCTGAATTATATTAATTACTAGTAAATTCACTGATTAATCTTTATAATTTCTTTAATTTATATTATCCTTTTATTATTTATTTATTCTTTTTAAAGATAATATCTATAAATATTGATATAGATCTTGTCAATATTGAAAATATAATCTAATTTCTTTTTTTTTGTTCTTTAATTAATTCAATCTCTCCCAATTCAATATTATTAAGATAAATTCAAGTAAAAATCTACTTATCAGATTTGCTATAATAATATAAATTATTATAATATTACTAATTAATATTATCTAAATATATATATTAATATATTTTAGAATTAAAATATTTCAATTATATAGATTGAAATCTGATCATTAAACAAAAACTAAATATTAAGATTTTTATAATATTAAGATTAAAATATTATAACTAAAATATTAAGTTTAAAATATTAAGAATTTTTTTAAAAGAATTAAAAAATAAAATATAATTAAAAAGTTTTATAATTATATTAACTAATTATTTTATAAAATATACTAAAATAAATATATATATGAAATATTAATATTAATATAATACATATAATACATATAATCAAAAATATAAATATCAAATTTAGAAAATAAATATGAAATAAAATATAATTTTTAAATATAAATATAAATATAAAAAAAATATAATAATTAAAATAATTATATAATTAGATAAAAATAAGCATGATCAGATGATAAATTATAAAAATAAAAAAAAATAGAATTTTACATAATCAAAAAAAGTTTATGAAATTAGAGAAACTTTATTACTATAGTAATATTTGATTCTCCTTCAGAAAATTTTTACTTTTGCAAAAATTAAGTAATAATTTCATTTCTTTTTAAATGAAATAACTTAAATTATATAAAATTAAATTAATTAACCAGTATTTTTTCTTCTGATTGATAAATATTAAATACTTTTTAAGCAATATTATATAATTTTTTATATACTAATTTTTCAAGAGAATTATCAATTTTTCTTTTAATTTCTTGCATATTCTTTCAGTATTTTTATAATTAAATTAAGAATAAATATTTGAGTTTATAATATTAAATTATCTTTTTATTATTTTTTAGTGATTGATATAGATTATAAATATTACTTCTTCAAGTTTTATCAATTAATCTTTCTTAAAAGAAGATTTATTTTGTTTAAATATAATAATAGATGATTATAATTTTTCTTTAAGTAATATTAAACTATCAGAATTTACAAATTCTATTTTTTTTAAATAGTTTTATCAAGAATAATTTCAGATTTATCTTTTAAAATAGTAATAATAAAT
>CAJVPS010001199.1:0-16835 GCA_910591765.1 Ambispora leptoticha | reverse complement strand
TTATTTCTTAAATTTTACTATATAAAATTTGATTAAAATTAATATAAAAATTATATAATAAATAATTTAATTATTAAGTTTTAAATCTTAATATCTTTATAATTATTAATTTAATTTTTATAAAATTTAAATATTATTAAATTAAATATAATAAAATAATTAAAATAATATAAAAGATTGATTAAAATTTGAATAATTTTTATTAAAAATAATTATTAATTTTTTATTAAGATATAAATCTTTTTGCATCAGATTATATATTAAAAAAATATAATACTTCTACAAATTTAATTAAAAAAAATTTTATAATAACTTTATTATTAAAATGAAAATAAAAAATTCAAAAAAATATAAATTATTTTTTTTATTTTAATATAAAAGTAGAAAAATAATAAAAATCAGATCAATTTATACAATGAAATACAAAATTATTAAAATCTTTTTTTATTTATAAAATAAAAATATTTTTATATATAAAATTATCAAAATAAATCTATCTTTTTATTCAATAAATATCTTAATACTACAATACATATATAATATATACATATTATTAAATAATATAAACTGAGAATTACAATAACTTACATATATAAAAAAGAAAAATTTAACATTTTCTTAATCATATTTAATTAAGTTAATCAACATAAGACTCGCAAATTTTTAATTCTTAATAATTCATGAATACACGCTTAATAAACTAAATAAATTCCGAGGTCTTAGGCAAGTCAAAATAAAAATCACTTGAATAAATTTAATATATTAGGATTTTCCTCAATTAACACAATAACTTGATGCATATTTTGAAGATCAATTGGCTCGGTAACTCGTGTGTTTTCTTTATTGAATGATTTCTTCCTGGAACTGTTGCTTCTACTGCTGCTACTGCTACTATCGGAGGTCGATGAATCCTGCTCCGAATCTGATGATGATTCCAAGATTTGCCAAAGAGGATCTTTGCCATGATTTGTCTTTAGCCCTAAAATATAATTTACAAGTTTATATAAATAAATAGCTACAAAAAAATCAAAAGCACTTATATGGATTAATACTTTGATCCTTTGGTGCCTTCGTGTCATGTGTTGGTAAGTAATGGTTGAATCCTTCACCTGATAGTCTGCGTCTACTAATATCAGATTTTTCAAAATACTGCGAAAAGGCTAATTCATCCTTTACAGGAAAATTAAAATAGTCAATAAGATCCGTAGATTCCATGTTGGCCGGCTTCATAAAGAGGGATTTACGTTGCATTTTTTTCGATAGGGGAAAAGAGCTTACGATAGCTCGCGTGGATTGTATTATTTTTGTATTTGATCGTGTTCTTCTTACTGGAAATTGTGATGCGCTGGATTTTCTTGACGAACTGGTAGGGTTATTCGATTCGATTTGAATAGTTTTTTCTGAAAATTAATATTAAATTAAGTTAATTAAAATAATCTATATTCATCATATTTAAAAGAAATTACCTTCATTTTGGTTACGTGTTTTGTCTGAATTTGTTTTTTGCTGTGCAGTTGAAGATTCTATCATAAAACTAATATTGAAAACAAAATAAGTAAAATGAGTATATACATTATTAATTTGAAAACTTTTCTTACACGTCATCGTCATCAGACTGGATTGTGAGATTGATGATGTCATTTTCGAAACTATTTGATTTCTGTTCAGAATCTAAATTTTTATGATTAGAAAATTTCTTTTCTGTTTACGAATTGAACATTAATTAAAAATAAATGTACCTTTTTTTAATCTCTTTTGAGAATTCCTGACAAATATTTCGACAACAGGTTCTACTTTTTGTTTTCTGTAGCGAACAATCATTCCGAAATATTAATTAGGCATGATAAATTAATAATTCATAGATAACTCGCAAATGACTTACTCCATATTAGAGAAGGAAGAAAAGAGGACTTGTGAAGCTATATTATCAAAGTCATTCAAAATAGTTGGTGCTTTCAAAAAATTATAAAGATTATTCATTTTTTTATTAAAATTTATCAATTACCTTCGTTTGATGTTTTTGGTGGGCTGTGGCCAAAAGAAATCTCTCCTTTCTTAATTCCGCTCAAGTTTTTCAATGATCTCGTAGTAGCTGCGTTATTTTGTTTTGAAATATTACCTCGAGTTATTCTCGAAAAAGATTTTTTCCCAGAAAAAGGTCTACCACGTTTCGCGGTATTACGATTAGTACGATTAATAGGATAGTTTCTATTAATCTTTGGAGGTGCTGTTATAAAACCAAAACTAAAGGGATAATAAAAAGAAAAATAAATTAATTAAGAATTTTCAAAAAATTTTTTATTTAATAAACTCACGCATCATCTTCGTCATCAGCACCGCTATCGAGATCATTGTGAACATCTATGGATGAATCATTACTTTTAGACTGGTTACTTGTGTTAAATCGAACATTTCTTTTAATGACAAATATTTGCAATTTATATTCAAATTAGAACTTCATAATACCTTTGTCAGATTTTTCGAGGAAATTCGATTTCTCAAATTCACATAATGAATTTCCGGCAATATTGCTTGTAGTTTCATTTAAATTATCGAATGAATTTTGCGAATTTCTGAACAACGTGCCAGTAGCTATATTTGATAGTTTCGATAAATTTTCTGAATTCCGTGATAATCCAGATTTTTCTTTACTCTTAAAGTTCATTAGATCAGATAATTTAATTGGACCTTCAACGCTAAAAACCACGAGAATTCGATTTGCACTTATTTAGATTTCATCACCATAACAGGTTTTTCATTGTGAAATAACTCACGTGTCTTTGAACTCGGAGAAAGGAATTATTGAGTCAGACCGTGCTTTGAACTCGGAAAAAGGAATTATTGAGTCGGACTGTGCAGTATATCTACTAGTTTCCTTCTGTACAATCTTTCCTAGCGAGCAAAATATACGGAAATTGTTTAGTAATAAATTTCAATGAATGTTGCAATCAAAAATCAGAAAGTAATACATAATGCATGTATATACCTTTGAAGTTTCGCATCGATAAAACACCAAATTCACGCTCAAAATTTAGTGTATCCTTGAGAGCACTATAAAATAATAAAGTTTCGGAATTATTTCTCCACCCCTATGATCCATCAAAAAAAATCAAATGAAGATAATTAGATAATTATTTGCTTACTTTTCATTCGTTAAAAAGAATGTATAAGGATATGGCATGGTTCCATTTGTTTCTATATTCAAAAAGGATATTAATTTTCTGAAAACCCATGTCCCACTTCAAATTCAACAACACGATCTTTACCTTGATTGTACTCTTGTAACTTCAACGCAATATTATTCGCAATATCCGATGTTCTATGTACGTTTGTAAAGTGCAGAAATTAAATTAGATAACAGAAAAAATATAAAACAAAATACAAAAATATAAACTAGCTCAACGTGTCAGATGAAGATACGGTTTTGGTAGGATCAAATTGTATCGAGGCATTCAGTGCGCTATGATATCGTCTACCTAAATGTTACTACAATTTTTTTAGGAAAGAAACATATAAATCACCTTGAGCGTATGATTAGTCGAAATTTACCTTCGATCAATCTCTCTTTTATCACTCCGCGTGATTTATTACTAAATTCAGCTGTTGCTGAATTCGTAGGTCTTGGCATAATAAATTTCTCGTAAGCATACGAGCACGCGAACTTAAACAAACTTTTATTCTTAAGCTTACATTGTTTCTTCACGTACAATATCGACTCGATCATAAATCGCTTTTTTACTTCCCATAAAAATCAAATCATCGTCTGATGAAATATCTACTATTTCTGTAGATTCATACGTGTTGATTTTCTTTAATATTTTATTTTGGTGAGGACGAGACGCAACTTGTTCTTGTTTCTATTAATGAAAAATGGTTAATTTAGTTGTTACTGAATATAATAGAATGAATAAACTCGTGACTTTTCCTCTAATAAAACCAAACTAAAAGATCTTTGCCTTCATTTTACTACACTCAATTTAATTTGCCTGAATTTGCCTTCTCTGAAAATAAATCAAAACAGAAACGCGCGAAGTCTATCAGGTGATATAATGTATATGTATTGTTTGAATTAATTAATTTGATTGGTCGAATGAAAATATATAAGTTCGAGTTCCGACTTTTTTAAATCATAAAACAAGTTCTCCAAAAAGACGAGACACAATGGATTTCCAAAACAGGGTAGGTAAGTATAATCATTATCTTTCTTTAAATAGATAAATAGATTGAGGTGAATATTAATTTTCCGATTCTTCATTTCAAAAGGTTCAAAGGTCGGTAGTGGAGGTGTAGCCGGTTACTCAGAATCTAATGTCGATCGTCGCGAGCGTCTCCGTAAACTTGCATTAGAAACAATTGATTTGAACAAAGACCCATATTTTATGAAAAATCATTTGGGATCTTATGAGTGCAAATTATGTTTGACGCTTCACACAAACGAAGGCAGCTACTTGGCGCACACGCAAGGCAAAAAGCACCAAACTAATCTTGCACGTCGTGCAGCTCGTGAAGCCAAAGAAAATAACAATATACAACCAGCCTTACAAGCCGCTACTAAAGTACAAGTACGAAAGAACATGGTCAAGATTGGTCGACCTGGGTACAAAGTTACAAAAGTCCGTGATCCAATTACTCGGCAACTTGGATTGTTATTTCAGATTCAATATCCAGAGATTGGGACAGATGTTATACCTCGACATCGTTTCATGTCTGCCTATGAACAACGTATAGAGCCACCAAATAAAGCCCATCAATATTTGTTGTTTGCTGCTGAACCATATGAGACGATTTCTTTCAAAGTTCAAAGTAAAGAAGTTGACAAGGGTGAAGGTAAATTCTTTACGCATTGGGATCCGGATTCAAAGCAATTCTCTTTACAATTCTTCTTCAAGAATGATCGTCCAGGCGTTTACTCGGAAGGAGTTCCCCCTGGCATTGAACGCCCACCAATTGCAAATCCTTTAAATCCTTATAATGCGCCCGCAATGCGTGGACCTACTTTTGTACATAGCTAAATAGGCTCACTAGATTCTTTGTGTTCTACAATATAAGAATAGTGTGGTAAGAAATCAATTACCAATAAATGATTTCGCTTTTATTTTGGATATTTTAATTACATAATTGAAATTCCTCCCCAATTTATGATGCCCAAAAAATAATAAATAAGCCAATATAATTTTATAATGTCCAAAAAAATGAATAGTAAACCATATTAAAGCGTGTAAGGAGATAAATTTACATCTTTTATTTTTAATACAGTGCTCACACCGTAATGATCTAAGGAAGAAAAATACATTAAAAAAAAAAAAATTAAAATATACATAATCTTTTTCTCAAAAACAACAAAAGACCTGCCTGAAAGTTGTGTAAATGGATGATTTGATGATTTTTCAACAAAAAATTCTTCGACTTTAGTTTTCTGAACTTCAACTTCCACATTTCTTTTATGCAATGTAAACTCATCATTCTTCTCGTCAATTATTAACACATAATCTAGACTAGCAGTTGTCTTCCAATCACTACTAGAAGTTAAGACTGTTTCACGTGGATAAGTATATCCTTTATAATCAACGTACACGTCACCGAATGTGACCGGATGTTGCCCATAACGTTCTTGAACAATATCTCTTATATTGATTACTGTAGGCGCGACAAAACGCAATTCTTCCAAGTCGACAAGCGTTGGATTTGCGAGATTGGCTTCAATCCCTTCACCACGTAGAATCCGAATCATACATTTATACTCAGCACTATCTTCTTGAATGATAGCTGGATTCAGAGGATCTAATTGTGGACGCCCATTCACATTTAAATCTCCAACCAAGAGAACAAGTTCTTCGGGTTTTCTACTAGCAGCATCAAGACATTTATCAATAAATTTTCGGAGGTGCGCGAGTTGCTGATGCCGAATTACGACGGATTGCTCGTTAGGCGGTGGCGCAGAAGAATAAGATGCTTGGGTATGTGTTGTAAACAGATGAACACAATCATTTTTCGTTATGGCAATTTTAGCGTAAAGCGCACCTTTATCTGAAAACCTTTGTAAAGATATTTTTTCCGAATGAACTGAACTAATTTCATGATATAATATAATAAAATTCTACTTTTAAAAAAGATAATCAACTTACCTATCACTATAGCAGCCTATCGGATACACGGTAACCTCGCGTTCATGTAAGGGAAATTTACTTAAAAGTACTAAACCACCATCAATACTACCACTCAAGATACTTTTGACAGGTGAAGCCCATGAAAATTTGAAACCAATTTTAAATGCAGCCTCTAATAGCCTATTCCTTCTACTACTTCCAAAGTGAAACATTTCTTGCAAACATATGATGTCATAATTTGGCAAAATTTTTTGTATAAAATATTCGAGACGTGCTTCTTTATAATCACTTGCATTATTACGAACGAGTGGAGGTCGCATAAAGAAATTGAAAGTGAGAATTCGTACATTTGAATTTTTGCCACTGTTTGAAATTATAGGTGTAGCCGAAGTTTCTTCAACGGACTCCATAACGATAACGAACAAAAGTTAACCTCAAGGACAAGGTTTATTACGTCATCAATAAAATTTTTGTAGTTATATTCATCCAATTTCAATAATGTGTCAAATCTTCAAGCCAGTAGCGCGTATTTGTTGTAATTCTCTTAGATTGATAGTTTTTTTTCTTTCGTCTGAAAAAAAGGTAGTACTTGGAATACTAGGCTTTGAATGTCAAACCTCGGGTTCAGATATCCCCAACATTTTATATATAAACTGAATGCATTGCTCGAGTCATTTTTAGTGAAATTTTACTCGGTAATGCTTCACCACAAAAGAAAAAAGCAGACTTCCTAAACTCGTGTTCCAGCGTGCTCTATATTTATTATATCTTGAGACGCGCGACATAAAAAACATCGAACAAGAATAAATTGATTTTTATTCAAGAATTCTGAAAATTTTTGGCAAAAGTCTCAGCTACTATAAGCGGAAAAACTATTGTTGCGTCCGCATAAATCTAAGCATGTTTTTTTTTTGATGACTATTAATACATTGTAGGCATTGGATAACAAGAAAAATTTAAAATTTACCTTAATCATTTCGCCATCGGCTCGTATTTTACCCCAACTAACCGCCTCATCAGGTCTTGCACCAGCATCACTTCCATCAAATTCCTGACCAGTATTAATATATACCGCGTAATCTGCACCGTTCCTCTATTTATACATTATAAACATTATAAAAACTTGTAATCGATTTACAATAGTAAATGAACACTATTATATTATGATTTATAGATACCATGAGATTAGCATTACATATATGATGTTTCACAACGCCTCCTCCTAATATTATTATCCCGGTCTTTTTTGCAAATACTGCTTGATCATTTAAAGCTCGGATGTCGGACACAATATCAATAATAAGGCCTGGATCTTTAAAAGAATGAAAATAGATCATATCCCCAAGCGATCCATCAGTTAATGCTGGGCAATACACTGGAATATCATTCTTTGATAAAAATCATAAAAAAAATTTAGAACATGCGCATTAATTGTAAAATTAATAAAGATTGATTAATCATACCTTGTAAGCCCAATAATAAATGGATTCGGGGTTATTGATTTCTTTACCCAACCTATGTATGATTTTAGAAGGTGACCATATTACACCCTAAAATATGCGTGTTTAGAGATTAGCATCAAAAGCATTTTCTTAGTTCAACACCATTTATTCACCTCTTCTTTTTGCTCTGCTACCAGACGATATAAAATCGGTGAAACCCAATCCTCAAATGAACAATAATTTTGATTAGGTATTAGCAAGTTCCCTACACGATTCAGTCCATGATCCCTCAGAGTCGCTCCTTTTAAACTAAAGTCTCCTATGTAAGTATCTGCTAAACACTTTATTATATCCTCTTCTACACCACCTGCAGTAGTTACAATTACATCAACCAGCGAATGTTGCACGAGAAATCGAAAAATTTCCCGGAGACCAGAAGACACTAGATTAGAAGTATAACCGAAAAATATTTTGCATTTTGTAGTAGCACGCTTCTCAATGTCCTTATATTCATCAGTCTCGTCAGACAGTATAGGATCATCAGAGAGACGCCATTTTCTCTTTAAATAATCGAGCAATTAAAATATTTATTAACCGGGGCTTTATTTTATTTGGGATTTTTTATGTAAAATACCATTTTATTGATTATTTCAATTCCTTGGCCCACATTGGTCGCCTGAAAACCCATTTGTGCATAACTTCCAATAATATCGGACAAATCAAGTTTCTTATTAAAGTCAGGCCCGATGACCTTTATAGCGTCCGCAGACATAGGCGTTGATTGAGTTAAAACAGCTTGCTTTACCGTTTCTGGAACATTATTTTCTTTCATTTTTGGCAAAGAAATTTTGAATTTGCTGAAATTTTTTTTGTGATCAAAAATTTAGAGATTTCAGATTTGGAAAATTAACATCTCAACAATGTCAATCTTCACGTCTGTTATAAAACCCAATCGAAATCTACTTAATCCAAAGTTTGAGGGTTACCGTCTCAATATATTTGATGATGAGAAACACCTTCTTCGCGTTCCACTTCCTGAGCCTGGAATTAATATTCCAAAGGTTCCTGTAAATGCAAATTTATCTTACAATGAAATGCATAGCCTAGTACATTACAATCATTTATTCGCTGGCTTTACAGCGGATATTGGAAACGCACTTTATTTTGACTCGGAGCTTCAGATAATTCTTGTAGAATATGACCTGGTAGTGATTATATAGGTTTATACTGTTTTTCCTTAAAATTTTGAGCGTTACTAAATCAACGATTTATGAAGATAAAGGATTCTATAATCATGCATCCTCTTATTAAATTACCAAAATCAACAACGATAAGTGGATCCGTATCTAGTTCCTGTTATCCTTCTTTAAGAGCTCTTTCCGCAACATTGTTATTGGCATCCAATGGCCTGGGAAACATTTATCTATTAAAAATATCCAGAAACGTAGAAAGTCAAGTTGTAACTGCAGAGATTATCAAAAATATTAACTTTTATGGATATTCTGAAGTGGGCGATGATGCTGCAATTAAAAAGACCGTAATTACACCCTGTGTTCTTTTAGATGGCAAAATTATTGACGAGGGTGAATCTGCGCAAATTTATTTTATCGTATATAATGTTCTAGTTTCCAAATATTCTTCGTCATCCTCATTATCAACTTCGTCGCAAAAAACAAGCAAGAAATTATTTGATGTCACCCTTCTGCAAATGTCTCTGGATGCTTCATCATCAGGTGCTGAAGTGAAACATGTTCTTCGAGGACCCGATATTCCATTATATTGTGCCCTTGACATGAAAGGGGAAGGGTATATTATTGGATGTACTGGTGAATATTCGGTATTATCTTTAAATAATGCCAATATATCGACATCAGAAAAAGAACAAGAAATTTTGGAAGAAAAACAGTGTGATGAAAATATAAAAAAAGAAGAAGAAACAAAGGATGAATCTTCTCCGCCTTATTTATGGACACAGACAGATTCTGATGTTTCCATCAATTTTCAATTGCCACCTGGAACACCGAAGACTGCAGTTCATTGTAGTTTTTCCAAGACACATCTTTCATTGACTATAAAATTACCGGGTAATTCTTCAGAATCTTCTTCAAGTGAACCTAGTTCAACATCGAAATCTCCATCCATTCCTTGCTATGCTTTCACTAATTTACATGATGAAATCGACCCTTCTGCTTCTCTCTGGACCATCGAGTCAAAAATAGGATTACTTACACTATATCTTGAAAAGCAGAACAGGGGAACACGTTGGATGCACGTATTCAAACATGATGATGGAGTTTTGGAAACTCTTGACCCAAATGAGATTGCTGAATTTCGAGAACGTCTCGAGAAATTTACATCTAGTTCTACTGATGGACAACCATTTGCTTCGACTCTTCATCATCCAATAGGACATGAAATAGAGGAGTCTATTGACTATGAAGGACGATATGTGAAGTTTTTTTGGATCGAAAAACAAGGAAACATTACGGCTAAATTTGCGGGTGGTAGTCATGAATTTCTTTGTCCACAATTCGAATGTTTTGGGAGAAAAGACATTGAATCATCAATTAATAGATTCCCATCTGTTTGTCTTAAATATGATGTCGATGGTTTAGTATATGAATTTCAACATTCATCTGGATTTCCACCAATCACTGTTACTCATGTGTCAACATTTGATGCTTTTGGATTTGTTCAAGCTTCTAAACGTGAAAAACGTCATTTATTTCATGACCCTTTAAATAGATTTATTATGGTCCTTGAAAGAACCCATCGTGCTTTTATTTATTGGCATATTGAAGACCAAACTAAACGTGATTTCGGTAAACAAACTATTGTTGACATTATAGGAGAATCTAAAGACGAAGATGTCCTTGGAGTTCAAATGGTTGCGGACAGTGTTATTCTGGTGTTATTGACAAAGACAATTGTTGTCATCAAATTATCCTAAACACCTTAAATACAATTTTATGGCTGAATATGCGAGATAAGCGGAAAACGGATTGATATTTTTGCAAGAATAAACTTTTCGAGAACGTATCGGAATCGCAAATCGTAAACCCTAGTTACTTTTATATTTGAATATGAATTAAATAAACCATTTTTCTATTCAGCTCCCGTATGTAGAAGCCAAATGTGATATTAAAAAAAATCATTATTGCGTTTCTCCGAAATTAATCAATTAAAAAATGCGGAATATTTTTCGAGTTAATAACAAGTAACTAATCAAGCGCAATTATTAATGGATATTACAAATCAATTAGAATAATATATGCATTCTTTTCATAAAATAAATAAATTATATTGTTATATAATTACATTATTATGTAACATCATTCCCATCTCCAACAATCCACTCTTCTAAAACATGTAACAATTTCTCCTCCATCCCTTCACCGAAAAAAAAATGATCCACACCAGATAACTCCCTTAAACTCCACATACTTCTTTCTTCAACTTTACTCTCCCTGATCCATTTCTTATATGCATTAACACCTGTAAATTGATCCGATGTTCCATAAACGAACAATACCCGGCAATTATTATTATTGTCAAGTAACGATTTCATGTGTTGAGAGTATTTCGAGCCACGGAAAAAAGTCAGAAACCAAATTACGGATAATGGGTAACTTATTAATATAAATGATATCGGGAACGGGAATGGTGATGTGTTGGAGGTATTTGTGATGGATGAGAGTGTAGTGGCAATCAGCGAACCGTAGCTGTAACCCTGAATTTAGTAACGTGTTAAATTTGAGATATTCAAAACTTTCCTTTTTTTTCCTGTTACTTACTGCTACTATTGTTTCTTTAATTGGTGGTATTTCCATTATTATTCGACTGCTGTTGAGATCTTTGCCACAATTAGCTAGAAATTGGAGCATTGTATTATAGTCTCCTGCTTCGGCTTCTCCACTCCAAGTATTACGACCTTGTGATTTACCGGATCCTCTGTTTTTCGAAATGATATATTAAAATTATGATTTCCAGTATGTATCAAAGATTTCGAATTGTTACCGAAAATTAAAAGCAACAGTGAGATATCCTCGCCGTAAAAAGAAATGTTCGAGTGCTATAACTACATTATTTTCATTGTTTCCTCCTATATACATAATTAAACAAATTTTAGATGCCTAAAGATTTCAATTTTTAGTCTGATCTAAAGACATACACATAAGGATAGCTATCATGTCTTTTTTCTTTTTTAACTCTTACCTAACGGCCCATATGGATGAGAAATAACAACAGAATTTACAGGTTGCAGCTCGCTAACCTTAATAACTTTGGGATTTCTAAAGTATGTAACTCTAGCTTCTAGAAGAATTCCATCATATATCGAGGGTATGAAAATATCTCTAGATATTGCTATTGGTGTATTAGAGTTTCGTGATGTATTCATCTTGGAATTGGCGTTATTACAATTTTAACCTGATCTGATTTGGGGGATGTAACCAAAAAAAACTCCTTTGTACGTCATCAATCATTCGACTAATAAAAGCTGACACATGCATTTAATATGCACCTGTCAAAGTGTGTAAATAACGACGGATTACGACATATAAACAGATCAGAAATTTTTTTCCATCTTCCTTCGGAAAACGATATAAATAGGCGGTAAAAAAAAAAAAGGTAATAGAATATAAGAAATATGCAGAGATCCAGTCGTTTAATACATAGTTCGATTTGTTCTAAATATTTATTTCGACAGTTTTCAATTTCTACAACAAATGTAGAATTGATATGCAACTATAAAAACAGTTATAATAAAACAATACCCTATTTCGGGTACCAACTAGAAAAAGGTAATACTTTTTCTAGTTTATTTCGTATTAATAATAATTCTCAGAGAAGATCACTATTAACTCTTCAAATTGCAAGTAACGTGGATAATGTCAAATTGCAAAAATTCGTGAGCCTTCCACGAAAATCAAATATTTATTATAATAATAAACGTCAATTTCAATCAACTCCTATCACATTGATTCCTATCCTACCCACAATCCTTTTTGCTATTCCATTATGTATTCCATACTTTCTATTGATAAGATTGGCTGCTACTCGAATTTTTCCACCATCCACGCGTACGAAAATTACCAAAGTTCTTGTTTCATTCTTGCTCGCCATTCCTACTATATATTTTCTTACTTCAGAAACAGCACCAAATACTTATCGTAGACGACACATGTTACTTTGGCCTTGGGAACGGAAGAAACTCGAAGAAACCTCTAAAAATTGTGTACAACAAGTTAAAGACTCTTCTAATAGTGTATCCATATATGATCCACGTAGTCAGTTAGTAAATCATGTCTGTAAACGGTTATGGCAAAACGGGGTCTTGGAGCAAGACCGTGAATTTCATAGCATTGAACCAAAAATCTATTTGATCGATGATGATGATTTTCTTGACGGCGTGGCATATCCATCATCAGATATAACATTGACAACCGGATGGTTAAGAATTATTGATTACGATGAAAGCCTGTTGGCCGCCGTCATCGCCCATGAGCTTGCTCATATAATGCAAGATCATGCAGCTGAATTTTATGGGATGTCCTATTTAATGAAAGTCCTTGCGCATTTAGGCGAAATCACAAATTCTTTGATTCCAAATGTATTGAAAAAATTATTTGGTTATAATAATAATACTGGTGAATGGCGAAGACCACTACTTTTTCTTCAATATCATTCACAAACACTCGAACGAGAAGCAGACATTATAGGCCAGGAAATTATGGCACGTGCAGGATATGATCCTGCCGGTGCATTAGAGCTTTGGCAATTAATGGTCAATCTGGAAAAATTATCTAATTCATCTTCAAGCAATATTGAAGAACAACCATTACCATCTTATTGTAAAAATCAAAATGATGGGCATGGTGTTCGACATGATGGAGAGGCCACTTTAGCAATGCACCCATCTCGACGGCAACGGGTCAAATATTTGACTGAAAACTTATTGAAAGTGCAAAAAGTGTACGAAAACACTATCACACAAGCATCATACAAAAATAAGTCATTTATTATGGATTTAAAACTTCGAAAGTTAGAAACCACAGTTTGGGCAATTTTTGGAAATAATGCTATTGATGAAAAAAATGAAAAAGATTTGATAACATTGATAATATAGAATCATTAGAAACAATGTACATGTGTATTATTTCAATAATAATTATTGCTACTCAAGTCCTTGACCGAAAGTCAAATAAACATCGCCCAAGATCCGGAGCCACCAGCTTTGAATGCTTGTATATCCATAATAAGGACTTAGCGCAATATTTTCAAATATATATATATCTTCAGTTAGTATCACAAACTCATGGTCTTTATAGCAAAAGTTGTTGCGATTGATTTTGTCCTTTGCAATGGGATGTGCGCCACGTCCATAGTTGATGTAACGGCAAGAGAAATTTAATAATTCCGGTTTGAGAAATTGTGAAAATAAAAAAATTGAAAGACAACTTATCTGCACTTTATCCACCAGATAAATTGATAAAATATATTCTATAGATAATAGAGAAGAATTAGAAGAATTATTTTATAGAACTCAAGAATTTAAATCTACTAAAAAGAATAAATAGAAATATACTTTCTAGATAAAGAGAAAATTAAAAAAATAATTAAATAAAGAAAATTAACTATTAGATAACAAGATATTTTACATAATCTATTATAAGTTTATAAGAATATTTTTATATTAGATCTAAATAAATTTGAATATATCAATATTATTCAATATTTAATTAATACTAAAAATGAAAATCTATTTATCAAAAAGTTTATAAAATAACTATTTCAGATTAAGAATTTATTCATGATAAAATTCAATAAATATTAGATACAGATTATTATTTAAAAATCTAATAGTTTCTGAATTTCATCAATTATAGTAATAGCTAAAAAAATAATAAGAAATAATTTTATATTAACTATAAAAAACTTAATACTCTTATTAAAAAGAATATCTATTTTTTATTATAAATTAATAAAATAATAGATTATCTTGAAGATACAAAATAATTTTCATTTATAGATTTTATCTTTGATTATTGATAAATTAAAATAAAATTATCTAGTATAAAGAAAATTATTTTTATATCAAGAAAAGAATTATATAAATTCAAAATAATATCTTTTAAATTTTATAATACATCTATAATTTTATAATAGTATACTTAAAAATAATAATTAGAAGTTTATTATAGTTTATATTAATAATATTAATATTTATTTAAAAACTTAGAAAGAATATTCATCATATTTATAAAAAATTTTTTAATAAATTAGAAAAGCTAAATTAAAATTTAATTTAGAAAAATATAATTTTACTTAAGATAATTTATTCTTTCTTAAATATCTAATTATTTAAGATGAAATTTATTTAATTCTTTAATAATTTAACAGATTCAAGAATTTTCTATCCTAATAATTATAAAAAAACTTAGAATTCTCTCAAATAATAGCATCTTTATTTAAATTTTTAAAGAATAATTTTATTTTTATTTAGATTATAAATTAAAAGAATATATTTTAAACTTTAAAAGGAAATCTTATCTTTATTCTAATCTTGACTTTATCTTAAAAAGATAATAAAGAAAAAGAATAAGTAATAATATATATAAGTATTTTACTTAAGTTAGCTAAAAAGAATTATAATATTACTAAAAAAAAAGTTTAGATTACTTTTTGAAATCATTATTAATTATAATACACTTTAATAACTATTTATTAAATAAGTTAATTCTTAATCTAGAATTTCTTATTAGATAATGATCATAATAACATATAATTTTATTATTACTTATCAAGCTGAAAAAATTAATTAAAATACAAATACTTTCTCAAGAATATATTCTCAAAAATAGAAAGATAAACTTATTAATTAAATAAATTCTTTGAAATAATATTTATAGATAATTAATTAAATAGATTATCCAAATATAATTGATTTAATATAATATATTTAATAATTTAATAAGATATCTAAAAAATAAAAGTTATTCTATAAGATTTATTAAAAAGTAATAAAAGAAAATTTATTAATAATTAAAATATTTTTTAATAATTAATAAAATATTTTATAAAAAGAATAGAAAAAAAGAATTTATTATATTATTTTAAATATTAAAAGAAAATAAAATTGAAATAATACTAACTAATATATATTTAAATTTACTTACTAAATATTTTGAATTTAATAAAATTTATTAATAAATAACTAATAGATATTTTATAAAATAAAATGAGAACTGATATAAAGAATTTTATTAAATCTTGTAAAATTTATTAAAGAACTAATGGATAAATTATAAAATAATCTTTATATTTTATTAAAATTAGATAATCTTTTAATAAAATTATAATTAATTTATTAAATCTTATAAAATAATAAGAAAATAAAATTAATATATTATTATAATAATTAATTTATTAATTAAATAATCTAAAGTAAAGTAATTTCAAATAAAAAGGCTAGTATTATTATCAAATTTATTTTTAAAAAAATAATTTATAGATATAAATATTTTAAAAAATTATAATTAAATCAAGAAATTAAATTTATAACACAAATAATTAAAGAATTTATCACTTGATTTGGAATTAAATATAAGTTTTCATTATTATATTATTTATAAACTAATAAAATAGTAAAATAATTTAATAAAACTTTATATAAAATACTTTAAAGATATTATATTATATTGAATAAATAATAAAATATATATACTATTAGAATTATTTACATATAAAGTACTTCAAAATAATATTATTAAAGATAAATAATTCTTTTTAATCTATAAAAAAAGCTTATTTATCTATTAATTTGAAATATTTATTATTAATTAAATAAAATAATAATAAAAAAGATAAAATATTAAATTAAATATTCTCTTTTATTTATCACTTATCTAATAATATTAATATAATATAAAATTAAATTTAAAAATAATAATAACAAATAAAAGAAAGATATATAAAAAATTATATAATTTAAAATTGATTGTAATAATTTTGATTAGGTTATCTTTTTTTAGATTTCTTTTAGCTTAGATCTTTATTTTGCACTATTTATATAACAGATTAGCTTTGTATTATATTTTTAAGAAGATTAATTCACTCTGAATACACAGATAATCATTATATATTTAATATATCTAGATTTAATACATTTAACACATTGTTACTCAGATGATCATCATGTGTGTCATAATTATTAATTTAGATTATTAATATTTTTAATTCATTATTTTCTTATAATTTTATTTGTTCTTCTTTTATTATTATTTAT
>CAJVPS010001198.1:0-16835 GCA_910591765.1 Ambispora leptoticha | reverse complement strand
TTTTGAATAAAAAATTAGTTTTTTTAAAGACTTCAAAGAAACAAATTGCAAAGAGTATTAAAGAAACTTATAAAATTGTCATAGTCATCATCTTCCTCATTATCATCTTCTTTAACCATATTCTCAGCCCGTGACTTTTGATATTTTTTCTTTGCCACTTGCTTCACCTCTTCGATTTCTTTTTCCGCTATCTCTGCCATCATTTCTGGTATTACTGGCTAGTTGTTTTCCACAGATCGCTAAATATCCATTATATGAATAATTTTTAATGCAAACTTTAAGCAAATTCAAAGTATTACTTACCATAAATGCATGTATACACCTTGCTACTGATCTATCTTTACATTTGATTTCTGAACTTGACGGACTGAGAAGAATATCACAGATAGCTAAGATAAATATGCAGTGCATCAACAGCAATACTTTCTCTTTATATTCCTTAAATACTATGTAACTGATATTTGTGAGCAATTTATTATTTTGGAAGAGATTTTTATATGCAGTTTGCATTTTTTCACTTCTCTTCTACTTGATGAGGCAGATGGCAGATGTGTTATTATCAACTCTTACTAACTTTTCTTTACTAAATATTGAAAAGATGGCATTTCGGATAGTAGAAGTATAGTTATTACATTTACTGTGGCATTTTGCTCTTATCTAAAATATCAAACAAAAATAATTAGTAAAAATTTATAAATTTATATAATTTACGATGAATCTGATGAATGTATTTCTTCGTGAATATAGATATTCACATATTATAATCCAGATTATCAATATAATCTTTAGCATTTTCTGCTAAATATTTCTCTAATATTTGTTAATATTCCTTGGGGATTGGAAAGAGGATTATAGGGATCAACTTCTTGGCTATCTTCTTGTATGCTTGCTGTATAGAATAATAGAAAAAAGAACTTTAGTAGATCTTGCAGATTAATTTTTGACTTTGAAAATAATCAAAGATAAGTACCTTTCAGAATGTTTTGAATAGTTCATTAGTAGCGACTAATTTTTTAATTAATTTGATTTGTTCTTGTACTTGATCATCTAAAAATTGACAGAGACATTATATACTATTGATTTTTTTGTTTAGAATATTTATTATATGCTCAAATTCTTCATAGGTCAAAGACCATTCATTATTTGATACTTGAGTGAGTGAAAATTGAGTTAGTAATAAAGGATATCCAATATTATCAATCTTTATGTCATCGCTAAATGATGAATGATTAAATGGAGCAAATTAATATGTAGAAAAATGAGATGATAAAAGAGGAGAAACCATGGTAAGATCTATAATTTCTTTATGCTTGTTTTTTTTATCTATTATATATAATAGAAAGAAATTAGCAAAAATATTTATTTATAATATTTCTGTACAGTTTTTTGCAGACATCAGTTTACTAACCTGGTGAAGGTAAAGTAGCAGATGAAGCAGCAGACAAAGCAGCAGGTGAAGCAGTAGGTGAAATAGCAGATAAAAAAACAAATTGCAAAGATGAAGTAGCAGGTGTAGGAGAAGATGGAGTTGATTATTAGAATTTTAGATCTATTGAAGTAAGATTAAGAAATTTAATTAGGAAATTCTTATAATCTTTACAGTTGTAAAAAAACTTTAAAAGAACTTGTCCACTTTTCACAACCATATGACTAAATAGATCTTTTGTTTGGTTGGAAGCCTACATTTCTAGTTGTTTTGTGTTAAATGACATTATATTGATTAATTTTGAAGAACCATCTTTGGAAAATTTCTTAGGTTGTCTTGATGATCTGTGAAAATGTTTGGATATGATTATTAAAAAATAATAGTAGTGAATAAAAAAGAAATGTAGTAGTGAATGAAGTAATAAAAAAGTAGAGAAGCAACCTGTTATTTATATAACAGGTCACTACAACTATCATACTTTATCAGACTGTAAAAATAACCTGTAACATACTTTATCTGTTCTTATTAATGCTATATCAATATTATATCAATATTATAATGCTAGTCATTATCTATGTAACTTTAATGAATTATTAGTATTTGTTATATAAAGAAAAAACTTATTTATCAATAATGATAATATCTCTAAAATACAGAAAATCTCTCTAAATGCATTACAAGAGATCCAGAGATCAGTTTTTAAAATATATTTAGGAAGATCTCTATACTTGAAAATAAATCAAAGTTTTATTCCCCTTCAATTAATATATAAATTTACTTAATTTCTGATAAAAATTTATTATTCAATAGCTAAATATCATTATTGAATTTACAAACAGTATTTTACAACTTTTAGTAAACTAACACAGCATGCCAATACAGTACATCACAGAAGAAGAACTATTTCTCAACCAACAGATCATACCTTACAAAGATTATAATCATCTTAGCCAATATAAAGACCAGAGCATGATGTAGATTTGTGGAATATGCCAATTACAAGATCATCTCTTCTGATAACATTGATAGAATATAATGAAATGAAGACATTATCTCTAAACATTAAAGAAGAAATGATATTACCTGTAGAAGTTACTGAAGAAATAATATTACCTGTAGAAGTTGCTGAAGAGATTTCAGAAGAAAGTTCTGAAAAATTACTGCTAATAGATACAAATACTAGCTTTGATTCTGAAGATCTTCAAGATACAACTTTGGATGATGCTTTAGAGACTATCGAAGAAAAAATTGAACTGAAATGCTTAGCATAATGGCCCAATAATATTTACCATGACTTTATAGAATTGGTAATAGAGAATAATATTTTGAATAAGATCAGGAATAAAATAATTAAATTCTTTAATAAGCATAATAATCTTAAGAAATTACCATTGTCCAAATCCATAAAAAGTGAAAAAGATTATCTTAATCAAATAAAATCATCTTTGATTAACTTCAAAGAAAAGATTATTGGAACTTTCTCTAACATCACTTTTACTCTCTATTACTATCCAATTTTCAAGCTATTCAAATACTTTTACAATAATCAGGAATAACAAATAATTTTAACTAATAGGGTATTCTAAAAAAGGAGAAGATGGTAAGTTTTCAATTACTATAATGTCATTAATAAAATTAACAAATTAGTAAATATTAAGTAATTGTCAGAAAGATGAAGTTGAAATAAGAGTATTCAGAGAATAGTACAAATATGATTGGTAATATGAGACTAAAAAGATACTTTTTTCATTATGCTATCTATTATCGAACATTCTATATTTGGATGTTACTATCTTTGATAGTCTCAGCAAGATACTAGAACATCCTGTATTTTTAATACTTGGTAACTTTCCAAGTTGACTTTAAAATAAACCAGAAGTTAAAGTTCTTTTGGATTTTTTGTTCAAAATCCAAGACTTAATGATAAAAATTACCAAAGATTTTCAAAACTTGTAATGTAAAGTATATCACAAGTGCTTTAAAATTATGCTTGGTCCTCTAGTAAAAAAATCCAACAAATTATATTTTGAAGTACAGGGGTGATTAGTAATTTTTGCAGTATATATTTTAGTCTTTCTTGTGGACATACTTGAAGCTAATAATATAATCACAATATATAAATTAGCAAGATATAAAATGTCATGTCATGTCTGTATGGTTCTATGGGATAATCTCAATAATATGAATCTTGCATCAGAGAATATGAAGCTTAGAATACCAGAAAATATGTGACAGATTATAAATAAAAATTAGGGCAAGAATTTTTTCATACATAATGTTGAAAATATATTCTGGAAGTTCTCATGAGTGTTTGAATGCTAATCCTTCTGCAATTCTTTTTAAATAATTTTGAGTTATAATTAAATTAAAATTGTTAAATTATTATAAAAACTTAAATATTTATAAAGCTTGCATACCTGATCATACATATATATCATATTAATCTTGATCTCTTTAAATACCAATTAAACTTCACCTAAGATATTTTAAAGAAAGTTGGAGGAATAGAATTACTAAACAACTTTGATAGCCATTTTTATCAAATTCCTTGCTTTCCTGAATTGAAGTTATTTGATAAATTAGATCAAATAAAAGTGATAATAGCTATAAATTATCAACATATCATAAAAATTGCTCTTTTCATATTAGACAATATCTTTGACATATAGAATGACATAATCTGCAATGAACTCTGCATGCTTTATGCAAAGTTTAGTAGAATATATATGATGAGTAAACAAGATTTATTTACTAAAAATAATTTAAAAGAATTTGAGATAAAATAAAACAAAATCAATTAAACTTTGAAGAACTAATAATAAACATCAAAAATAGATACAAATTCTTATTGCTGACTGGTCAACTGAATTTAAGAGAATCTTCTCATCACTATCCACTACAGAATGTAGTTTTTCTAAATTGCATAGTTGATACTACCATGTGATTCTGACAATTTGTAAATATGATATCTTGAATGATCTCTTGATGAAAATATATGAAATACTTCACAAATCATATGTGAAAAATTCATACTGATCATCAAATAGAAAAAATACTGTGTAGCAAATAGTAAATACAGTAAGTTAAGTATATCAATTGTGATCAATTTGTTATAAATTCTAAATTATACTTACAGATAAAGTGTAAAGAATTAGTTCTAATGATAAGTAAGATAGTTTATCATAAAACTACAGAATTTGGCAAGATATTATGAGAATTATCTTTAGATACTATTGAAGCAAAAGTAATTTCATTAAAGAATTTGAAGAGTTTACCATATCTAAACTTCATTGAAGAATTATTATACATAATTACTGTATTAGACATATTTCTCAATACATTATCATAAAAGTCCAAAAGTAAAGACTTTTATATAAAAGTTTATGATGTGATTTATTTGAAAAGTGACAAAATTCTGAGAACATCTAGAAATTTTTATAACAAAGAGTAATTCAGTAATATTATAGTAACTTCAACTGAAGACCAAATTTATTATAGATCAGATGAAAATACTTGATATGGGAAGGTAAATATAACTTGAAGAATAGTAAATGTAATTTTAAATTTAGCAATTTTGAATAAATTAACCTTCATATTTTCTTTTAAAGGTATTGCTCTTTCTATAGTTTTTTCAAGGATTAGCAAAGAACTCATACAATTTTGCTATGGTTCATTGGTATAATATTATATCAAATGAGCCAGAAAAGTATGATTGCTTTCATCTATACTATACCAAAGAGTATAATATAATTTCAATAGAATCTATAAAATAAGAGATATATATTATACTGAAATTTGATAAAAAAAATTTTTTTTTATTAAATAAATATATATTTTAAAAAACTAATAAGCAAAGAATTTTAAAGTCAAATTTGTGTTTGTAGTAAACTTCAAAGAAAAAAAATAAATGATAATGCATATAATTGATTTTTTATTATTTATCTATTTAATTTCTGTTCAAAGAACTATAATAATCTGTAATTATGCTAATTATTACAGTTTCTTTGGATTACACTTCTCTAAAATTTCTATTTTCAGAGTTCTGCACAGATTTTGGATTGATATAATCAAAAAATTAGTGATAATTAGCATATTTACTGATCATTACTAATCTGATATCTATCAAATTTACTAATGATACTTATAAGTATTATATTAATACAAGATAAAAATAAAATAAAATATAAATAAGATTGAAATCACAAAAACTAAACTAAGAATAGATATCAAAAACTAAAGTAACAAATATTATACTAAAAATAAAAAATTTAGTATGCTAACTAAACTTTTTAATTATATCTTTTTAATTATTAGGCAAATAAAAAATATATATTAAAACAAAATAAAGCTTTTATATATGAAAAAGCTTACAAAAATCTTTTAAATTAAATAAATATACTTGGCTTATTTTAAGTAAAAAGCATTTATTATTTATATTTTTTAGACAAGAAAAATATATAAATAATTAGAATATAATTTATTATAATAGAAGAGATAAATAAAAGTAAAATATTAAAACAAAATTCAAAGAAAAATTACAAAATAAATATAACTCAAATATTTTCAAAAATAATTGAATTATTACTATTCAAGTATATTTATTTCAAGTCTTAAAACAGAGATATTTATATATTTTGAAGATTTTATAAGTTTTTATCTAAACTTATTTACTACTTTAGTTTATAATTACAAACTTTGAGATAAAGAATTAATAAATAAATAAGTAAAAATAAGAGATAAGATATATTTGATAAGCTATAAAATAATAAAAATAATAAAATAAAATAAAAAGATAAGATAAATATTCTAAAAAGAAAAGATAAATAATAAAAATAAATTAAATTTGTCATTGAATTATTTTTAAAGTATTTTTAAATTATTATTGAACTATTTGTGAGCTGTTATTAATTTTTGAGTTAATTATTCATTTATGATCTTAAAGTAATATTAAAATATTACTAAAATATTATAAAAATATTATTAAATTATAATTGAATCTATAACTAATATACTAATTATATTATTTAAAATCA
Organism: Ambispora leptoticha; assembly: GCA_910591765.1. NCBI lineage: Eukaryota > Fungi > Glomeromycota > Glomeromycetes > Archaeosporales > Ambisporaceae > Ambispora > Ambispora leptoticha. The sequence continues at coordinate 10,376 of CAJVPS010001198.1, read as the reverse complement.
AGTTCAAAAAATTATAAAATTAAAGAAATTTATATTACTATAATAATATTTGATCTCTCTAAGTAAGATCAAGCTCTAGTAAGGCTATTAAATTCTCTTCAGAATTTTTATGATTTTATTATTTCTTATATATACAAGATTATTATAAGTAATTTATTAAAAGTTATATATTTTCTCAAGTTTATATTTTGCTAATAACTGATAAATTCTTTTTTCAAGAAGAAAGTATCTTCTAATTAAAATAACTCCTTTAAATTAGGCTAGTTATCTTTATAATTCTATTAATTTTCTTGAGTACTATCTAAATATTTTTTTGAGTAATTGTTCAAAGTAGTGATAGGAGTCACAACTAGTTATAACTTGTCACAATTCTCTGATTGGTTATTAGAATTCTATCATAATTCTTTAATTAACTATTACAAGTTACAACTAGTTGAGAAGCTATCTTTAGTTCAAAGTAATAATACCTAATGAATTATGATTTATCAAATTAATTATCATAATTTTCAAATAAATTATTGAATATTATTTGAACTCTCATCTTCTAGCTTTGTTCAGATTAAAATTAATAAATAATATTTACTATAATTACTATTCTTGAAATTACAATATTGATTATATCTATAAATTATTTTACTTTGATACTATTCTATAGATTATTTATTATTATTAAAATTTCTTCTACTATTAGTTCTGATTCTTGAAATCTTTTTAAAGTTATACTAATATTAAGTTATTTTCCAGTAATAAGATCATAAATAACTTTTTGATTACTATTATTAAGTATTAACTGATCTTTATGAATTTGTAAAGTTTTATTAAATTTATTATCTTTCAATTATTAGTGAAAAGTCAAAATATTTTGAATAAAATTGAAATTATTAAGAGTATTTATCTTTAAAAAGTTAAATATTAACAAGAAATTAAGTTAATTAATAAAAGTATTAAAATAATTTAAATAATAAAAACTCAAAGAAAATATTAAAGTAAAAGTTTTATATTTATAAAATGAAATTTTTTAATAAGTAATTAGTATATACATATATATACTACTAAATAAGATTTATATAAAATTAAAAGATAAATAAATAAATATCATAAGATTAAAAATCTATTCTTCATTTTCTTCTTTTATTATAGATACTTTTATATATTTAATAATTATTTTTAACTTAAAGTATTTATTTCTACTATGATTAAAGGTGGCTTCTCAACTGTTATAATAAGATAACAAATAAAGTATCATCTAATTACAACTAGTTGTAACTTATAAAATTTTGGAGTTACAACATGTTACAACAGGTGACAAATAAGTATCACATATTTGCTAAGCTATCTTTAACTATAATAAGACTTTAGTTAAGTACCATTAAAAGTTTTACATAATAACTGATAATATTGATTTTGCAATTTATAAGCTTTATTATCAAGAGTTTCATGAATATAGAATTATTCTGTACTCTATTATAACTGAAATTTATTTCTATAAGTAATATATTACTTTATATTATATACTAGAACTTTATTATTAATTTCAAATCATGTGATTCTTTATAATTTTGAGTCATATCTTTCTTTTATTTATTGTTGTTATTTTTTAATTTAATTTTATATTATGTTGATATTATCTGGTAGATGATAAATTAAAGAAAATATTTAATTTAATATCTCATCTTCTTCATTATTATTTTCTTCTATTAGTGATGAATATTTTAAATCAATAAGTAATTAAATATCTCTTTCATAAATCAAGAAGAAAGATTTATATTTAATAATATTATTTTAAAGTATTCTATATATAAATAAAACTAATAATATATATACATCTCATTATTTATCTAATATAATACAATACTTTTGAAATATTACACATAAAGTTTTATTAAATTATTCTATTATTTTATTAATTTATAGGTGATATGGTAATGAAAACTTATATTTAATTCTAAATCAAGTAATGAGTTTTTCAATTACTTAAGCTGTGAATTCAGTTTTTTGATCAGACTGTAATTCTTTTAGATATTCATATCTACAAATTATTTTTTTGAAAATAAATTTGATAATTATATTAGCTTCTTTGTTTAGAATTACTTTTACTTCAGACTATTTAGAAGTGAATCTATTATTACAGCAATATATTAATTTCTTTTTTTAATTACTTTGCAAGAGTCAACTAGATCAATTATAATTCTATCAAAAGATTATCTAACTTTAATAGAATATAAAGATTATTTTGTAATTTATCTATCAGATATGATTGTTCTGTAAGTTTTTTGATGAATAGACTTTTTATTTCTAATATTAATTAAGTATTAAATAATATTGATTTGTTCAAGTTCATTTAGATCTGATACAAAAATATTCTTGTATACTTATAATAAGTTATGTAGAGTATTTTGTTGTTCAAGTATTAACTCTTTTTATTTAATTACTTTTTTGATTTCTTCTAGTACATTTCTATTTTATTCTTTTCAGTTAATTCAAATTCTTATATTCTATAAAATAATTCTTTTAACTCTTCTCTGATATTTACAAACTTTATTTCTTTAATTAGGACAAGTTATAAAAAGATTGCTTGGATAATTTATTTATTAGGCTGAATTTCATAAGATTTGTTGGAATTATTATGTAAAAAAACTTCTATATTTCCAGTATATTCAACATTAATGATTTTTTCTTTAAATTTTATTTTTTTCTTGACTAGTAATAATCAAGACATTAACTAATAAATAATTTTTACAGAAATTTCAATTGTCAAATAAAAATTAATCATAATTATTTGATAAGATTGAATTAGAATTACTTTTTTATCAGGATATCTAAGATCAAAGCTTGTATTATATTTATAGACTCATTTAGATTTTTTTTTGTTTTCATTATTATAAATTTTAATTATTAAATTTACTAACTATTCTTTAAGTTTTTCTTCTTCTTTTATTTCATCTTCATCTTCTGTAGATGCTATATAATATTTATTTAAGGTTTCTTCAATTGAATCATAATTACTATCTTCAGCTTTCTCTTTTTTTTCTGGATCTAGATACTTTTCTTCTAATAATTCTTCAACTTGTTCAAATTATATATAATTATTATAAGTATCAGAATTACAAGAAATTAATATTTATTATAGAATTTTATATTAATATATTCTAATTAAACTAGTTGTTTTCTTTGGAAAAAAGATAATTATTAATAAATAGCCAGAAAGATTTCTTGTGCTAATATTTCTTCAGATTTATTATAGATAATATACTGTATTTCTTCTTCTTTATCATAATTAGTAATATATTAGACAAGTATTACTTTTCTAATTTTATTATATTATTAATAAATATTTAATAAGTTATCACTTTTTAATTTTCTGATAGTATTATTATTTTTTTATTAATCATCATAATTAAATATATATATATATTATTTAGTATAATTACAGAAATATTTGACTTCATTATATTTTCAGATTACTTCAAGAAAGTATCTAGCTTTATCTTGAAATTCACAGTAATCACAGACAGATAAGTTAAGTTATTATTGAATAAAGCAATCAGAATAATATTACTTGTTATATTTATTTTTATTTCTAGCTTCTGAAATAGTTTTACTATTCATAAATTATTTATAGTATAAATATTTAATTATTCTATTTTTAATCTTAAATTTTCTTAAAGCTTCATTTTAGAAAAGAATCTTTTTTTAATAATAAATATCTTTTCTAATTCTCAAATATATTCTATTTCTAATCACCAGTCTTTAGTTTTATTTTGAAATAGAATTATTAAAAGATTATTTGGTATATTCATCTTGATATTAATCCAGATAACTAGATCATTAAAGTATTATAGATATTTATATTTGAAAGTTGGTAATTTATAATAATATTAATATTTTGTAGCAGATTCTCTCTAATTAAAAGTTCATTAAGAACTTTGATAGTAAGTCTGTTAAAATCTTCTTTCCAATTTCAAGTGTTCTTCTTAGGCAAGAGTGTTATTCTTGACTTGTATTTTTTTTCTTAAATTTTAATATTTCTAATTTTAGAAATTGAATTTACTATGAAGTAAGAAACTTTTTTAAAATCTATATTATTAAATTATCTGGATGAAATATAAATTTAAGTTCAGGATTTATTAGATGTTCAACAAAAAAAATTATGATCTTTTGAGTCTTGATTTTCAATTTCAAATTCATTATTAATAGTTTTGCTTGAGGATATTTCAGAGTTATCATTACTATCTTCAGATGAATATTTTATTATTCATAAATAAACTTAATTAATACTTTTTCTTCTTCTTCATTTCAGTTAAAGATCATTATATTTTTCTTAAGATCAATTTTAGTATTAATTTTATTTAATTAGTTTATTCCTACTATAAAACTATAGATTCAAACTTTAATAATATCTACTTCTATTAGAATTATGATTCTATTAATAATTATAGAAAAGTTATCAATTACTCTTAGTAATTATTTAGAATGTCTATTAATATTAGATATGGAAATATTTGATTTTTATTATATTTTTATTCCAAGTTATTTGAGAAATTTATAACTAATAATACATTCTGATATTCTAGTATCAATAATTAGATTTACAGGAGTTTTGTCAATTTTAATTTTATATCAGACTGAGATAGTTTGGATTTTTTGGATAAATATAATTTTTTGTTTGAGTTTCTTTTGTGATTCTTTTCTTATTTCTTTTGATATTCAAATTCTTTATTTAGATGAGATCTTAATAAGTTAAATAATAGTAATATTAACTTTCTGAAATATCAAATCTTTAAGTATATTATAGGTTTCTGCTTTTTTTGCTAAGATGGAAAGATAAGCTCTTTCTTTTTTTTATTTCTTCTTTTTCAAATTGATCTTATTTTCTTCAGATATTTCTGATAAGAGTTGAGTAACTTTATTTTCTTTTTCACTTTCTTCTTCTTCTTTTATAATTCTTTGAAATTTTCTTTTTTTAGCTAAATTATCATGAGTTATTAGTAATAATAAACTGAATTAAGTAGATGAATCACTTGAAGAATCACTAATGAATACTTGTAAAACTGCTATCAAATTCTGAATTTAGACCAAAAGAGAAATAGTATCTAAGTTTTGTAAATTATTAGATTGCTGATTATTATTCTAAATATTTTGATTTTATTAATTATTATTATTATTATTATTATTATTCTAATTTTGATTATTTCAGTTTTGAAGAATATTTTAATTATTAGACTATTAATTTTCAGACTGAAAGTTATTTAGACACACTCTACTAACATATTCTTTTTCTCTACAACTGTAATAGGCAATAGTAAATTTATTTCTTAACTAATTTTATTGCTAATTATTATTATTATTCTGATTATTATACCTTCTATCAGATTCTATATGATCTAGTTTACTGATTAGATCTTGCAAGATCTTGATGAGAGCACTTTATTTATCAATTGATTGAGCTTGAATTTGATGATAGATTTGTTTGAGTGGATCTAAATCAGCTTTTTTCACATTCTTAATAGTTTAATAATACTTTTTATGATATCTTCAGTATTCAGATTAATCCATTTTCAAATTTCTAATTTAAGTTCTTTCTTGAAAATTCAGATTTTGTATTCTTCTAGATAGATCTGTTCTGGATCTACTTTATTTCTAAGTTTTATAAATCAATTGATATACTCTTCTATAATTTCAGTTTATTTCAATACTTCCAATTTATCTTGTCATTATTACATCTTACAAGGTGAACAAAATTTGAGAATAAATTGATAAGAAAAGTTATATTCATCATGATTTTCAGTAATTTATTCATTTAATTTCAGAGTATCAATAACAGATTATTAATCAAATTAAATAATAACTGGTCCCTCTAGAAATTCTCTTACTATTTCAATCTTTCTTTTATTAGTAATTTTATTAGCTTTGATAATTACTTCAAAGTTATATAACTATTCAATTAGATTCTGATCATTACTTCTAAATTTATAAATTAGGATAAGAATCTTCTCTGCTCTTTATATCTTTATAGATTAAGTTAATTTTTCAAGAGCTTAAATAAGACTTTTTATTTCATCTGATATGATTAATTCTTTTTTAGATTAGGATTTTTAAGATTAGATTAATTTGATTATAATTATTAGTTCTTCTGGATCTTCTAAACTACTACTTTCAAATTCTAATTCTATTAGTTAATTGATTAAGAAGATTTCAAAATTATCTATTTCTTTAAGAACTAAAAGAATATTATTGACTAGATAGATCTGTTATTCAACTATAATTTTAATTTCAAATATAAATATGTTAAGTAACTTAATAATTTCTCTTTGAAGTTAATTAGATACAAGATTTTATTATATTATATTATCAAAGAGTTTCTGTAAGAGTCTATTATGAGAAATTATGTAATAGTCTTGAATTCAGGTAAGAAAATTTATAAATCTTCTATCTGAATCTTGATTGACAGAAAAATAATAAGGATAATAGTTGTATAGTTTGATATAAGATAAGAATTTCCAAGAATTATCTTTATTATATTTACTAAGGTATAGATCAATTGGAAGTTCAATAAACAAGTAATATATATTCATAAACTGTTTAATTAATTAGATAACAAATATTTTAAGGATAGCTAATTCTTAAAAATATAAATCAAATAATAAATAAAAATAATAAAAACAAATTGAAAGAGATCTCTGAAAGATAAGATTTACAAAAAGAGTACCAAATATTACAAACTATATTCTGAAAGATAGATTTTATTAAGAATATAGTTTATAATAAATTTTGAGAGTGAAGACTGAATTATTTATAAAGATTAAAAGAATAATAATTATTCTAAAGATTTTTAAGTATTAATACTTATGAATATTATATTAATACAAGGCAAAAATAAAATAAAATAAAAATAAAATTGTGATTATGAAAACTAAACTAAGAGTAGGTACTAAAAACTAAAATAATAAATATTATAATTAAAATAAGAGATTTAATATACTAACTAAATTCTTTAACAGTATCTTTTTAATTATTAGATAAATAAAGAGTATATATCAAAACAAATTAAAGCTTTTATATATAAAAAAGCTTACAAGAATCTCTTAAATTAAATAAAATATACTTGGCTTATTTTAAGTGGAAAATATTCACTATCTAAGGTTTTCAGGCAAGAAAAACTTGTAAATAATCAAAATATAATCTATTATAATAGAAAAGGTAAATAAAAATAAAATATCAAGATAAATATAACTCAAGTATTTTCAAAAATAATTAAATTATTATTATTCAAGTACATTTATTTCAGATCTGAGAGCAAAGATATTTGAGGTCTTACAGATTTCTAACTGAACTTATTTATTACTCTAGCTTACAATTATAAACTTTAAAATAAAAGATCAATAAATAAATAAGTAAAATAAAAAGATAAGATATATGTGATAAGTTATAAGATAATATAAATAATAAAATTAAATAAAAAGATAAGATAAAAAGAAAAAGATAATAATAAAAATGAATTAAATTCATTATTGAATCATTTCTAAAATATTTCTAAACTATTGTTAAATTATTTATGAACTGTTATTGACTTTGAGGTTAATTATTTATTTATAATCTTGAATTATTACTAAAATATTACAAAAATATTATAAAAATATTATTGAATTATGATTGAATTCATAACTGATATACTAATTATATTATTCAAACTCATATATTTTCTAACAATCAATTGATTAGTTAAAAATTCCAAGTTTGAAAAATTATAAAATTAAAGAAATTTATATTATTACAGTAATAATATTTTATTATCTATAATAGACTTTTAGCTTAGAATTTATATAAATACTCTCTCTATTTCCCTTTCCTTTTTCTTTATTTTTTCATATTTTTACTTTTATCTATTACTTTTTATCTTTATTATTTTATATTTTTTCAAATTTTTTTATACTTTTATTTTTATTATTTCTATTATATTTTAATTATCTACTTGAATTACCTTTAAAGATAGCTCTTCAACTAATTGCAGCTTGTGATAGCTAATCAGAAAATTATGATAAAGTTGCAGTAGTCAATCAGAGAATTGTGACAGATTTGCAGCTAGTTACAGCTTCCATCACTAATTACCTCTCAAATGATCAAATCTCTTAAAGAAATCAATTAAAAAATACTTATTTAATAATCTTTTGGAATGATTATCTTCTTAATTTTTAGATTATTCATCTATGATAATATAGGATAGAAAATTTTATTATTGAATCTGCTTATATAGCCTGAATTTACTAAAAATATTGAAATTGATATTATTTTTTCTTGGATTCTCAAATAACTGTTGAATTACTTGAAGTATCTATTAAATTAGTTAATATCTCTACTGATCTAGACTTTAACTAGTTAAATATCTTTATTATTACTTCATCAAAAAAAATTCAAAATTAATATTAAATAAGAAGATATTGAAAAAAATCAGAATTCATAAGTTCTAATAGTTCAATAACTTTTGAAGAAAAGTCTGAATCACCTATTTCTATATCTAAATATTCTTTAATTAATAGTAACTTTACTATTAAATCTTAAATTATATTAATTACTAATGACTTTACTAATTAATCTTTATAATTTCTTTAATTTATTTAATTCTTTTATTATTTAATTATCTCTTTATTAAAGATAATATCTATAAATATTGATATAGATTTTAGAAATCTTTGTTATTATTAAAAGTATAGTCTAATTTCTCTTTTTTTATCTTTTAATTAATTCAGTCTCTTCTAATTCAATATTATTAAGATAAATTCAAGTGAAAATTGACTTATTAATTTATTATAATATATTTTTGATGTCCTTTTTGTGAAGAAGAAAGATCTTTTTCATATATTTTTTATTATTTATACTTTTTTTATATTTTTTTATACTTTTTCTTTTATTATTCAAGTAATTAATAAATATTTGTGTCTTGAATTTTCATGACTAATTATTATTCTTTTATTGAATTACCTATTAATTATTACTTACAAGTACATCAAGATTCTAATTTTACTATTAAAATATCTGTTCAAGATATTTATTTCTATTATTATTCTCTTTAACTTCAAATTACTTTATAATTTTAGATATTTTTACTTACTCACAAAATATATTGGAGTAGTATCAATTAATCAAATCATATATCTGTATTTTACAAATTACTTTAACTTAATTTTAATAAAATATATACTATCAGACTGAAACAAAAAATAATACAACTAGTATATATTTTTATATTTAATCATATTAATATTCAAAAAGAATAACTTAACTTAATTAAATAATTTTACTAATGATTTGTCTATCAAAACTTTATCTTACAATCAAGAATTTCTTTTAATAATAATAATATTAACAGATACTATTCTAAAATCAAAAATTCAGAAGATATCTCTATTTGTCTAGTATAATTTATATTAATATCAGAATTAAAAGAAAATAATAATTATTCAGATTCAGAAGAAAATATCCAAACTGACTCAAAAAATAATAACTAATAAACAGAAAAAAAGATAATCAAATAGTATTGAATAATAATAATAATAATAATAATAATTTAAATAACCTAATTCAAGTTCTTGAAGCTCTTATCAATCAAATAGCTGATCAAAATGCCCAGTCTATGGAAAAAATTATTATTTTTATTAGAAAATATAGAGAAAATGATCAAGATTTAATTAAATAGCTTAAAAACTTTAATATTACTATCTAAGCTAATAGGATTACAAATACAAAAAAAGTATAGTAGTTAGAGAATATCTAGAAGATACAGTTATCTTATAGTATAATAAAAGAAATAGAAATAATATCATCAAACTAACAGCCTAAAATAATAAAATAACTAGTTATATAGTTTCAGTTATCAATTTACTACTCACTTCTGATCTAGAAAAAGAATTAATTAATAATAAGATAAGATTAAAATCTTATAATAGACTAGTATTATAGAAGAATATATAGATAAATTTATTAATCTACTTTATAAAATAGATTCTAATAATGAAAATTCAGAAAAATATTATTACCATAGTAATATAAATTTCTTTAATTTTATAATTTTTTGAACTTGGAAAATGTGACCAATCAATTGATCTTTAGATAACATGTGACTTCAAATAATATAATTAGTATATTAGTTATGAATTCAATCACAATTCAATAATGTTTTTGCAATATTCTTGTAACATTTTTGCAATGTTTTAAGATTATTAATGAACAATTAGCTCCAAAATCAATAACAGTTCACAAATAGTTCAATAATAGTTTAAAAATACTTCAGAAATATTTTAAAAATGGTTCATTAATGAATTTTATTTATTTTTATCTTTTATCTTTTCTTTTTAGAATATATATCTTATCTTTTCATT
>CAJVPS010001197.1:0-16836 GCA_910591765.1 Ambispora leptoticha | reverse complement strand
TAAAGAATAAGTTTTAAACATAATCTCTTGTCTGCTTTTGATTTAGTTTTCTGTGTGAATTCTATTTCAAATATCTTTGCTTATATCTTGAATCTTCTGTGTGAATTTTCCTGATATAATACTATATCTGATTCTTCTTTGTGAATTATTTAGATATATTATATTACGTAACTAGAAGGTTATAATCTTTTAAATTTTTTTATTAGAAACTAGTTTATATATATATTTAAAAATAATTAATTTTTATTATTAATTAATAAAAATTAATTAACTTTATATATAATATAAATAAATTTTTAATAAAATTTAAAAAAATATATATTAAACTAAAAAATATTAATTATTTTTTGAGTTAAAAATAAAATATATAAATAAAATTAAAAATTTTATATATAAGAAGAAATATATATTTTTTATTAATTATAATTTATTAATAAGTATTATATTAATTATAATTATTATTATAATTATTTTAATTATATTAAAAAATAAAGAATTTTTAAATTAAATTAAAAAATATAAAATATTATAAAATTTTAATTATAATAAAAATAAAAATTAAATTTGAAATTATTTAAATTTTATATAAAATAAATTTTATTAAAAATAAAAAATAATTTATTAAATAATAAATAATATTTTTTTAAAATATAAAATAAAATATAAGATAATTTAAAATAAAATAAAAATATAATTTAAAATTATAATTAATATTTATTAAGAAAATAAGTTAAATTTATAAATTAAATTTAAAAATCTAAAAATTATTAATTATTAAAACTAATATATAATATTTATGATTATTAAATAATTATATTTACAAATTATAAAAGTATTTTAATCAAAAATAAAATTCAAATTTATTTATAAATATAATAAATAAGTTTTTCTTAATTTTATAGTAATTACTAAATTAAAAATTATAATTTTTGTATTTGAAATTATAATTTTAATTAATTAGATATATTTTTTAAAATTTAGTAATTAAAAAAATTTAATTAATATAATATAAGCTATCTAGAATTATTAAATATCTATAAATATAATTAAGTCTTTAATTTTAATATTTAAATTATTTATTATTTATTATATTAAAAATTTATAAATTATAACTTAAAAAATATTATTATAATAAAATATAATAGCTTTTATAATTATGAAATCAAGAGATTAATTTTATTAAAAAGATAAAATAAATATTAATATTTTCTTTCTATATTAAACTTTATAATTTATCAAGAAATAATTTTTTTTATATTAAAATAAAACTTATAAATTATAATTTAATATATATTTTTCTCAGATTTTTTAGATTTTTTTTAAAAAATTCTAATTATAAAGTTAAATACAAAAAGTTTTATTAATTAAAGTTTATTCTTAATTAGTAAATATTTTTTATTAATTTTATAATTGGAATATTTTTTTTAGAAAAAATCTAAAAACTCTGAGAAATATATATATTAAAATAGAATATATAAACTTTATTTTGATATAAAATAAAAATTATTTCTTAATAAAATTATAATGTTTAAGATAGAGAGAAAATTTTAATTTTTATTATATTTTATTAATAAAATTGATCTTTTAATTCTATAATTATAAGAGCTATTATATATATAATTAAATAAATATATTAAAATAACTTTTAATATTTAATAATATAATTTTATTTAAAAAAATTAATTATTATAAAAAAATAAGTTTGTATATAAAAATATATGAATTAATTATGATTTGAATTAGTAATTTAAATAAAAATACTTATTTTTTATTAAAATAATTATATTTTTTATTATAAGTAATTTATTTTAAATTTTGTACTATTGATAAATTAAAAAAATAATTATATTAATTTTTAGTAATTTCAATCAGATAAGTAAATTGATAATATTTCTAGTTATTAATATTAATTTGAAGTATAAAAGAATTTTAGAAAATTAAGTATATATTATTTAAATTATACTTTTAAAAGAAATTCAAAAACAATATCTTATCTTAAAATTTATATATAAAGAAAAAGAAAATTAATTAATTTTTATTTAATATTATATGAAAATTATATTTTAAATAATATATATCACTATAAAAAAAATATTTAAGAGTTTCTAATTTATTTAAAATTTTTATATAAAATTTTTATTTTTAATTTGTATAAAATAAAATAAGAAAATAATTTATTGTTTGAAATTTTTTTTTTTAATTAGGGATTATAAACTATTTTTTTAGATTATTATTTTTTTCTTAATATAAAAATATAAAATATAAAAATAAATACTTTAATAATAATAATATAATTTCAATTTTTATTGATTATTATAAAGTTTTGAGACTGATGGATAATTATATTTTTTTAACAATTATATAATGTAAAAACATCATATTATAAGTGGACAATTGTTGAAAAATTTGTAAAAAGTTTTTAAGCAGATAGAATATTGAATGATTTGAAAAGTTCATAATGGAGATTTATATCTTTCATTTATCGAAGTTACACTTCTCTAGACTTTTAGGAGAAAATACTGATGAAATTCAAAGTAATTTTTTTTTAAATAGCATTGTTCAGATCACTTTGAGCAATCATTCAAATATCTAGTGCTACAACGAACAAGAAATGCCTCTCACATCGCCATGATTTTCGCTGGGACTTTATTTATTTAGCGGTTATATGAGAAGTACATGCATACAAGTTTCAATACAGGATCAAACCAAGAAAATATATTTAAAGAAACTACGCATTAAAGAAGATGGAGCTAGAAGCATGTGGCTATAATTGGCATGTTTGCATATTGCAATATGCCAAGAAGTGAAAATTTAATACATGATTGCATACATGTGCAGTATGACAAAGGGATTAATTCTCTTATTACGTATAATTGGGTGAAAGTTTTTCCAAGTTATATTGACAAGTACATTTCGCGTGCCATTTATTACCTTTAACGCTAGTATATACCGTACATTCTAATATTTTCGGATAAAGTTTAACCGAGTACTTTTTCTGCCTTTTTTTCTTGTCGTTAGCAAAAAAAAAATTCATGCCAAATTTTTTGCTAACGTACTTAATTTATTCTTATTACAGATATTACAGCGATAATTACAAACAATAATATTAATTATACATATTACAACGATAATTACAAACAATAATATTAATTATACATAAATCTTACATTGTACAATAAAATACTTTTTTTTTAATATCACTAAGTCAAGAAGTCTGGATTCAAAAGCTTCATGACAAGAACAATGGCTATCCCTAAACAGATACTAGTTAATCTCAAGGATAAGAATATACTGTATATTAATACAAAAAAGACTGTTTTTAGTAATCTTACCAGATACGATTACTGCCGACAACATAAAAATAACTAACAATAAATATCTTGTTACTGAAGTAGATTCTGAAGTAGCCGAGGATTCTGATGTCTGATTCTGACCCTAACAAAATAAAAAACATTTCAACTTAAATCAACCATGAAAATATTACGAAGTGTTAATAAAAAGTATTAACTGAATCACGCGAATCCGGTATTGCAACTATCGTCTCTTGTGAATCAACCTGGCGCTTTTCGTTTATCCCGTACAGTCCTCGTGCAACTATTCGCGTTGTTTGTAATGCTTCCTGACTCGCATTAATATTGTCATTTGATATTATACTTATAGTCATGTCATTTTGTGAATTTGACTCGTTATCAGTGTCTGTTTCATCTGAAAGTGGATTAATGAAAAATGGTGCACCGAGGTATTGTGTGGTGGTCATTTGAATAAACTATATGATATTTGAAATGATTAAGAAACTCTATATAATCGTTGTTACGTTAATAGTAAAGAATTGAAAGAATATGATACTGAAGAAACTCTTATACGCTTAGATGATCGTTGTAAGGTAAAAAGTAAAGAATTGAAAGTTCGTAAAAAATTTTGAGACTTTTATACGGATCATAAATACAAATAAAAAATAATAATAATAATATGTATATATATGAACTATTTTATACAAGAGAATTTCCATTTGGCAAATCTTTACATTGTGTACCTTTGGCACCATTCATTTACTTCTTTGAAGTGACCTAACGAATATATAAGCGGTAATGTATATAGTACATGTACATGTAAAAATAGGCACTCATAACGTGATACATTTAGGGGACAATTTTTTTTTGGCGCATAGAATTAAACAAGTTATTTGTGATACATGTAGTTACTTCGATCATTAGAAAATTTGTATTTAAAATTGCTCTTGAGAAATTGAAAAAAAACGAAATTTGTATAATAAGAAATCCTTTCACTATAGAATGATTTTTTATCCCTTCATTCACTGTAGAAAGATTTTTAGTTCTAGGAAAGTCTAAAAGCTAAAAATAAATTGTTACAGAAACCTGAAGTTGCAGATTTCAAAGACAATTTTTTCCACGTCGGAATTCATTTGTTACATCAATGTTTTTGTGACTCGTTATAAGGTGCATATTTGTTTATCATAAATTGCATCATCGGCAATTATTAAATTATACTATATAAAAAAAATTAATATGTCAATCTATCGCTATAATTAAAAATACATTTTAATAATTCAATTCAATTACAAAAAATTGACTTGATCACTTTCTTCGCAGTCTTATTCCCACTTCTTATTGACTCCCGATACCACCTCAAACTCTCATGCAAATCTTTACTTACTCCCATCCCACCACTCTGATAACAAACCGCAATGTTGAATTGTGCCGTCGAATCTCGTCTACCAACACCATCATCTTCTTTAACTGCCTTCAAATACCATGAAAACCCAACTCGCACATCTTTGCGTATTCCCTCCGCCTCTACTCCGCTCATATACAAACATCCCAACTGATTCATCGCACTAAGGCTTCCTTGTCGCGCGGCTTGATGAAACCATAACAGCGCTTCGTGAATGTTTTTTTGTACACCAATTGCTTTCAAAAGACACTGACCCCGTTTGTATTGACCCGTTGCGTTTCCACGCGTTGCTGACTGTAGATAGCATTCGGCGGCTAACGATGAATTTTTTGGAGTGCCGATGCCTTTTTCGTGGCAGTATCCGAGTTTGTAAAGGCCAGATGCGTCATTACATTTTGCAGATAATGAGTACCAATAAAACGCTTCTTCCAAGTCTTTTTCGATTCCTTTTCCTTTATAATCGAGAAAGAAAAAATAAATGCTTTATTCAAGCAAAAAACTCACATCTTTAATATAAAAACACATATCACTATTGGTCTTCTATATAACGACGACGCAATAAAAGATTCCAAAACAAATGTCGTTATAGTGTGATGACATTATAGTGAGAGCGATGTGTTTATTGAAATTTACCATGCTCATAACAATTTCCTACCCACCTATTATTATTATTAATAACACAATTCGTTAAATTGAATCGTTGATATCAAAAAGGTTACAGCATAACTAAAAGAGAACTTACGTTTGGCCAGTCGAAATACCCTGATTTGCACATTTCATGAAAAACTGAAACGCTAGATCATAATCAACTTTACAATCAATTCCGAAATAAAAAAAAGTTCCTAACTGACACTGTGCAACACCATCACCCATTCCCGCTGCAATATCATATAATCGCTTCGACTCATTATGATTAACGGCTGTTCCAATACCCAAAAAATAAAAGAACGCCAGCAACGAAATGTATTTTGGTTTCTCTTCTTTTGATACTTCAATCTTGAGAAATTCTATTAGTTTCCGTGGTTCAATGTTGTCGTCATGCTTGTGTATCCATTTGGTGATTTCTCTGACCAATAATTTATCAGTCCCAAAATAAATGTTCAAGTGATTTACTATGTTAAGAAGAGATTCGAGTATCTCGGGTATTGTTGATGATTGTCTGCAAAGTTCCCATTCTTCGTGGATTAAAGGTTTACTACGAATTGTTGCGAGATCTGGTGGTGACACTACTGGTGCAAGCATATTCTCTTGAGACACCGGATCTTCGTGATGTTCAGTCTCATTTTTGGTTTTCTTGATTATTTTAGAATTTCTTTTTTGTGATTGTTTCTGTAACGTTGATTTAACCGTTCCCATTGTCAATAACCAAAAAAATTAATCAATAGTTACCGACTCCCTTAAATAATTACATAACTGCTGCTGTAACGGTAACGGATTGCACAACATCAAAATAAAGGTGCATTCTAAGTATAGTGTTGAATCACAATTATTTCGTTATCATGGGATCAGACAATTATTTACTCATTTACATTGTACGTCAGAATCTCATTTGACGTTAACTTTATGAAGTTAGAATTATCGTTTTGCATTTATTGGTAACAATAGTCGGTACATTATCAAATTCTTATACAAATGAATTTCTTTACTATGCCATTTAAAATTTGGTCATTATTAATTAGCTCGATGATTAATAAACTAAACTTTCCGTGGCGGTATGTGAATTAACTGCCGCATATAAATTTACATTCGTGATAATAATTTCCCAGTTGTTAACCAAATTTTACATCAAACAAATGCATGTATTTAAAAGTCTATCACGCTTTTGGCATAATACCGTGAGAATACAGTGCATGACCGGTACTGTAGTTACATATCTAGCTAAATACTCGTTTTTTTTTTGATATTAATATTGATAAAAAATGGCTGAAGAATATACCAATCGACTTTAAGATCCCTGAAATCATGTACATCTCAAATGTCACAGCTTTTAGTTAATTAAAAATATCCATAAATTCTCGATCAATGACATTATATTTTTAAATTAGGTTAGTATAATGACCAGTTTTAAGTAAAGAAAGGAATAAGTACGGTATACATAAATGGCTCATCTAATTTTGGGTCGCTGTGTTTGCTGAGATGAGAAGCCCTTGGAATGTATAGAGTTTACCGATTCTAAAAATGGCTGGTGAAAATTCAATTTAAATTACATGCATGTACATGTATGTAATCTCGTAACGATGATTTGAGCATAGCGAAATCTCGGAACCTTGAAAATGCGCATACCAACACATTTTGCCTAATGGAATTGTTTTAGCTGAGCAGCATACGCACATATGTGCTGTACGTCGAAAACAATACCGATATTCCTTGCAAAATACATTGTAATTGAAATTCAACGAAAAAAGAATGAATTTTCACTTCTAAGCAATGAATTATTCAGCGCAAAATTAAGAAATAGCTGGGAAAACTTCGAATTACAGTATTATTGAAAGAACGTAAAAAATTTTAAAGATGAATACGAGGGCTCATGTTGATATTGCATATGACTTTATTTAAGAGTCTCTGTTATGCCGAAAACGTCGTTTCTTTATGTGCAAAATGCATCTAACATTTGATGGTTTTTCACGATAACTATATTAGGTAAATATAAAATTCGTTTTTCCAATTTATTGACTATGACATAATTCTCAATTTTAACTTACGAGTCACTTTCTGTTACGCACAGTGACACGTCTAAGATATGCCGAGTTTTAGTCAAATATGCACTCATTCAGTAGAATTTGGTGCGGAACTGCATTACAGAAGCTTTTTCAAAATACATGTATGCTCTTGTGCCTTCTCAAGAACCTATAAATTCCTTATGGGCTTTTGTAACAATTGACGTATTTGGTTTATTCACATTTATTTACACTAGAAATGGGTAATCTATTAATAATTTCTGCGATATTTTCAATTGAATACATGTATACAGAAATTTGATATGATGATCATTGAGTTGGAGTAGTTGTATTTTGTTGTAATCTCGGTATAGCAATTACGTGAATTCATTTAATCCCATGTTAACTCTCAACTGCACGTACATAATCACAAGAAAGAAGATAAAAATAAATATATTGTAACATGATAAAATTAATTAGGATAAATGAGAATTTATTCCTGAAATACCTTCGTTCTTCATTCCAACTAAAGATTCAAGCTTTCTGGTTTCGTCAGCAGCTATGTTGTTTCCCTCTGAGAGCACTAAATATTCAAGCTTTCTGGTTTCGTCAGCGGCTATGTTGTTTCCCTCTGAGAGCACCAAAGATTCAAGCTTTATGGTCTTATCAGCTGTGTCGTTCCCCTCTGATTCAGACTCTACGACTTCGACATCTTCCTTGTCTTCTTCTAGAAGATCTTGAACAAGACTTGGCAAGAGAGAAGAAAATAAATTTTTCAATTCATCATCATTTTGAATAACTGATAAAATGTCAAGGGGAATGATTCTTGATCGTTTTTCAGATTGAGCACGATTCCCAGACAATACCAAGATTTCGTTTATCAAGTATTCAATTACGGCTGCAACATAAATAGGAGTATTTGCCTGAACGTGAATCTTTAGTCTGTCGTTAAATAAAGAAGGCTGTCGAGAACCTACAGCAAGAAGGCGATGAATACGTCCGATCGGAAAAATAAGACCGGTTTTTTCTTTTCGATTATCGGTGCATTTTTTTTTTGAAGCCATTATTTAAGAAGAATGTGAGTGTGTTGTTAATCTTTGTCAGACGAGATGATACACATTTAACATTATCGTTATCATAAGTTTCTTTATATAGTTAAATCTTTAAAGTATGTCGCTTATCAAATTACATGTGGTCGATCATAACATACAGATACTGATGCGTACGATAACGATAATGTATTTTTTTTCCTATTTTTCTATAAATTCCCAAAATTCGAGTGAAACAATATCGAAGCTATTTATTAAGGGACTCGATTTTAGACTAATAACTAATTTTTATTTATCCCATTTTTGTAATTGAAAATTATTATGGTCTTATTCAAGAGATCCCAGACTAACTTGAATATTATGTGAGGAGGGATACTATAGAAGGGGTACAGTACTTTTGGGGGGGTACCGTATAAGTAAAATACTAAAGAAGAGTCCAGTAGTGAGTGACAAATGTAGATTGACAAGCATTCCAACAAACAATTTTTAACAAAATGCACGACATCCCAAATAATCGAAATTCCGAATGAACGGCATACGATTTCATTTATCGGGTATATGAATGTCAGGATTTCATACCGGGATACTGTTCAAAAATTTTTCCAGTCGGAAGGGGGGGGGGGGGTTACTTTACCAAGGGTAATAACTGCGTACACTTCTCTGCAATCAATGATTTATGAAAATTTTAAAACTAAATTATTTTTATGTATAATAGTTCCTCTAGCTTTTTTGATAGTCTCAACATGAGACAATAGATCAATTTAAGATGCACCCGCCTATTTTCATGCTCTTGAATATTAAATTAAATATATTATAAAAAATTTTGATTGATAATTTTCATTGATCAATAGTATTAAATATAGGAATATACATGAGAATACACTTTCTTCAAAAAGTAAACAATTCGTATATTTGAAATCTGACATTCCATTTTATCTCAGAAAGTCTCAATGAGATTGAGTTCAGGATTTTGGAATCATGGAAGATGAGTAATGCGACTTCTATGTTTGCCTGATAAATTGTTATATTATAATTGAGAAAGCTATAAAGGTAATTGCCAAATATAACTATACCACTTCAATAAAATTTCATAAGTCTTTAGCTTTTTACAAATGGCTTTTTTTATTATAAAACTACATATAAAAAAAGGAAATTTGTTCCAGCTCAGATATATAAGATTTTAAATAAGCGAGAAAACATGATTATATATATACTTTAAAATATTAGAATTAAAATTTGAAATAAAAAATTATCAGAAACTTAAATTTGGCTTGAAATGCTTATAAAATGTCAGAAGATAAATTTATCAATTTTTATTATAAAAACGTATTCATAAAGAAAAGTCTACAGACATGTACTGTATACAATTAACAGTGATAAATAATAAAGCTTTCTTCTATATAGTCACACTTCCAGTTATATTGTCCAAACCTCTTTAAAGACGCACTTTCCGGTTCCGAACGTGTGATAGTATTGAAAATTGTGAATTGCATTAAAATATATTTAATTTTGAGCTACTTGAAATACTTCATAATCCTCAATATCAAAAAATATTTGTTCCTTTAGTTCGCTTAAAAGACCATGCTCAAAGGAAGATTTGTAACAATAATTTCCTGAAGAAGTAAACAAACTCAAATCATAACCACTTCCAAAACAAGGACCCGTGCTTTTATAGTTCCATACACCATAGCCATTACTTAAAACACCATTTGATCCCAGAATGTCGCAAGAATCAAATTTAAATAAAAAGCAGTCTTTTGATCTGAAATAAGTTCTTTCATGAAATTTCCATTCAATGGGGTTGTAGCCACCAATGATTTTGTTAGAGTCTTTGATACGAATAGCGACAACAGTTGGACCTTTATAATCACATAATCGGTGGAAATCACTAGCGGTAAACCCGTCTCGGCTGCCACGCAATAATAAATTAAAGATAAACGAAAAATTTCCTTCGCTATCTTCTTTTCTTATCCATTGCATTATTTTATTAACTTGGCTACAAGAAAGAATTCTTGATATTGAGTTGCGGATGGGGTGAAGTAACGCTTGTTGAACTTTCCTTCCAGGTGTCGAATAATGATGTATTAAAGCTTTGTAAAGATCTTTTGATAATAGCTCTGAATATGGCATCACTTTATTATAGAAATTAACGGAGTCTATATGAAAGAAACGAATTAATGGTAAACAGTTTTTGAGCGTGGCACCGAGTTTATTGAATTCGTTTTGTGACCATTGTTCCACCGGAACTGATAAATCGACGTTATCAGAAGCGGATGTTTTAGCAATTCCCCACTCAAGAACTTTTTCCCAAATTTTAATTTCTTCAAGATAGCATTCATCTTGTTCGAGCAAAGAGATGATTACATTCTCTTGGATTTTTGTAAAATCGCCAGATCTAAGAACTGCAACAGGATCTTTGCACACAATTTCTGAACAGAATTCTTGGAGTTTGACAAAGGAATGTTGAAAAGCACATTGATCGATCATAGCAAAATTTTCAACCATGGATTTAAAATGTTGTTCCAAAAGATATTCTTGAATATATTGAATCAAATCTTCCAAAATCAATTCATCAGCAGCAACCAATATATCCAAAAGTGTTAGCATTTCGTATTCTGACAAATCGATTTTGCCACTATACATATATCTTATAACCATAGTACGAATACAAATTAATTTCAATAGAATATAACTCCAAACAATATTTATTTTAAATGATTACCTTAATAATATTTCAAAAATATGTGGTTCAACATTTGGTTTCTTGAAGACGATCAATTTATTAGGTTCTCGTTTTACCCACGCTTCGGAAAGAGCAACAACAAAATATTCAGACTGAGCCATTAGTATTGAGGAATGTGCCATAAAGGTTCGCTCAGTATTTCGAGCATCTCCAACAACGATTGAAATATCGCAATATTTAGTGTTCTCATAGAACTTTGACAGTTTATTTGAGTGTAAAGACAACAAGTCAAGCTTCATTTTTAATGGTATCGTGTGAACGTGAGAGTTGTGAATCTATAAATGTAAAGTCTAGCGTCGATCATATGTAGTAATGAGAACATCTGATAATTGTAAAAACCAATTGCTGTCAACATCGTCGACAGCCATTCCTTATTTTATTTCTACGAAGGCTGTAGTATATTAATATTAATTAGACGCAAGCGTATAATACATCCGGTCCAAATTGCGATAATATTGTACTGTTGTCTGCAGATGTTATTAAAAGCTCAGGATAAGAAAAAGAATAGTATATAAAAAAGATTAGTTTTTTTATATTGTGAATTTTTCAGTTGTCGTTGTTCATAATTTCTGGAAGGAGGTTGCCTTTCATATATGTAATTCGATAAGTAGACAAAACAGATGTACATGTATATCATTAATGCGTCTCGATATGTCATGGACTGGGTCACCGAATTTTTTACGTATACGATGTGTGATTGGTCAAAGGGCTGCACGTTTATTTCGCATTTTATAAAGTGAACTCAAAGATGAAATCAAATTGTAGTACATGTGAATACTGCGAGGCGTGTTTTTTATATCACAAGACCACTGGATTACAAGCCCAGATGAGATTATGAAGAAAATTGATTTGAACGAAGAGGAGAAATTGAAGTTGTGTTAAAATCATTACACAACCAAGTTTTTCAAAATTAGATCAGACTCTTAATGATTATGGAATAACTAAAAATCCAGTTACAAACGAATACATGTTATGCAGAAAATGGTGTAATTTCAACTACACTTGGAATCAAAAATTAAGTTATTTATATGATATTATCCATAATTTGAGAATCGTTCACGGAGAAAAGATTGTACATCGTGAAATTTCATTTTGGAACTATAAATTGCTTAACAAGAAATTTGTGGAATGCTTCCTTATGTGTTGGAATCGATTGTGAATGAAATTGCAACAGGTGACGGAGTCAAGAACATTATCTCGTATTAAACGTTTATAATAAAGGAATACAACCTACAATACCAAATAATGTTCCCGGATAGTGCAAATTTATTAATGGAAAATGTTGGGATCCTTATTCTACTAGAATTCTTTAGGGTATCCAAAAACAGAAAATGAAATCAAAGAATGTCTTGAACTAGAAAGGCAGAAATGTGACGAGAAGTGAAGTTATAAAAAATTCCTAAGAATAAAAAAGCAACAAGTCCACTCAAATACAATTTACAACATTCGCATCTTCGAAATCATAATAAATATAATGAAAAGATATGTAAATTAAATGTTATATAAATATAAATAACAGATTTTTAAAGTTTTCTCTCACCTATTGAAAACTAGTTCAGAAATCACTAGAACATCACTACTGACATTATCCTCACTGTTATAAATGTGATCAGAGGGTATAGTTGACTGGCACTTCAAGTGAATCTGGCTGACCACGGTCATAAAACGAACCGTTATTGTAAGAACAAACAAATTCTTGGACTTGGTGCCCCTGTTGATAAGTAGCATTATAGCAACGCTCGCAAGCAGACTGTTATCATTAACGGCACAATCTCTAAAAAAATTTTACGAGGATGAATAAAGACAGTGTTTTAAAAGATAATAAAAAACGTTATATTTTTCTCTGAGAACCTGCATGACCGGAAAAATTGCTGTCATTTTATTACCTGCATTTGTAAGATTCGTCTCCTTTTACAAAAACATAACCACAAGTTTCCGTTTGAATAGACGACTCGGCAATATGTATACCTTCTCCAGTTTGTTCAACATCACTATTGCCGCTATCCTTACTGTCATCAGAAGAATTGATTGAGGAAAAAGAGCGATAAGTACTATAAACAGGTCTCTGTGCTTCCATAAAGGCTGTGATTCCGATTAGAGCCGAATTCAACTCATCTTCCAATTCCTTAATCTCAGCTGTAAGCTAAATATCAAAAAAGGTGTATCAGTAATAAAGAAAACCCGTAAACGATCTGTTAACATTGTATCAACCTGTTTAGCCTTCATAATCTGTCGAAAAGAAGATCTTTTGGATTTCTCTAAATATATATGAATTTTTTCCAATGCATACATCAAATTTTCGGTATTTTGTTGGCCAAATGGGTAACGGTTCGAATCATGACGAGAACGAGCTTCAAACGTTTCTACAGCTCCACCCAACTGAGCGCGCAATTTTCTGAATCTTGAGTCATTTTTTTCGGCCCGTTTTACATCATCTCTAACCTCTTTTAGGCATTGGATTACATTACCTACCATTGGCATGTATGAACCAAAACGTTCAATTACGCTCCAAGTTGATGTCATTGTCAAAGTTAATTTAATTACAATAAAAATAAAAAATTGTTTATAACCAGCAATCTCCGTTTGATTTTAAATCATTATCGTAATGGTTAATGGTGAACATTGCGTTGTTACTACATGTACATGCACCAACGCTAATACATGATAAGTAATCCGGACAAGATCATTTAAAAAATGATCGACAATATTTGAACGCAATTTATCCAAATTTTATAATTATCGTTATCGTTATCGTTATCGTTATTTTTTTTCTATATTTCTTTTGTGTTCAATAGATATTTTTGAGAGAATTTACATATTAACTTTAAATATATGATTAGAATCAACAAAACCTGCTCTATTTAATGGTGTATTTAAAAATTTCTAGATTTCTTTTCATTTATGAGTTATAGATCAATTTGTTCATGTATATGATTTGAAGTTATTGAATGTTGATTATTTCAGTTCTATCAGAACATGGTGTTGAAGTGATTCTTGAATTATTACATTACCACATATGAATTTAGGTGTCTTAATAATTTTTCTGATTTCACTTATTGTTTTTTTTTGCCTTTCCATAGACCAACAATTTCACTACATTCAAAATCTGTAAATTCTGATCTTTTAGGCATTATTCAAAAATGATTTTTTAAACAGAGCAAAAAAAAAGATCAAAGAGATGATAGCGCAGATAAGTGTGAGCAACTAAATTTCGTAAATAATTGGTCGACGTTTTTACGGATAACTCCGAAAATTTATTGAAATAAAAATATAAAAAATTTTATTTCCTAAAACTAGAAAATTAGGCTCATTCAATAAAAAAAATTGGGTGCATGGGTGTACATGTAGTTTGCGCTGCCATAATAGCATACGTTAGTATGCCATTATTATTATTTTCCATAACGTACGGGTATTTTATTACCGAGCGATACATGTATAATGATTGGACTTGAGCGCTTTAAAGTACATGCATTATGATTCGTGATAGTTCCATCCTTGTCCTTTTGAAGTAATTATTACAATCAGCGATTGTGTTTCATGTGAAATCTAACAAGATACTTTAGCGTAGTAATTGGATAGTTAATTAGTAAAATCAAAATGTATATAAATACTTTGTTCCCTAATGAAGTATGCTAGGAACGTATAATTTAAATTGAATTATCTTTATTCCTTTGATCATCAAATATAGTGGTTTTATTCCTTTGACATTGATTTTGTTAGATATAGTCTTGTTATGACTTTGGGTTTTTTATCCTTTGAATATTAAGTTATTATCTTGAACTAACTTTGTTATATTCTAGAATTTGCTTTCAATGGAATTATTGTGAAAAACGACTATTCTTTTCTTATTTTGAGATTACATGTATTTTATAATTATGTTAACTTTGCAGACAATATCCCTAGATATTCGCACAGACTTTAGAACCGTTGTTAATATGTCGTTACAGTCTAATAACCTTTTATCTCTAGTTAGTATAATTGTTTAGTCTCTTCCAATCCAATATCGTATCTTTGCGCACGATCCCACAAAAGTATTGCAACAAAAAGTCTCGTGATTACAAAGTCTCTTAATTTTGTATTTTATTACATATACTTGTAATAATGTGTAACAAAAACTTAAAATTAATTATTAATATTGTCCTTCCGCAATACTTACAACCCAGACCTAGAAATTCCTACAAAAATTCCTATCTTGTAGCATCAACAACATTAACGTCGCTTCCCATTTTATACTTGTAAAGTAAAGTGATAATAGTTAAGTTCTTCATTTATTTCTTTTACATATAATTATTAAATTAAATTTCATTGCATTACTATTTTATAAAATAAATATTCTTTTCTCCTGTGAAAATCATTATTTTGTGTTAGGGACCCAGAAAACCTATAATCAACGAATTGTAACTTAGATAGTTATGTAATAACGAAAACTGTATATACAGTATATGATATCTCTCGAAGGTCAGAGAGACAGGCAATTTGCGGCTTAAAGAAAATAACTAAATAAAATTACGCTTCAGCTTTTATTACTTTTGTACCAAAACGAAATTGATCACCTTATCGTTATTTTTTTTTGCTTAATCAAAATAATAAAATCAAAATCAAAATAATGTAAAGCGATGCATCAACCTTGCATAAACGCATTAAAGCATTCGACTTTATATTCTTTTTATTATTTTGTATTTATTTGATATTGTATTGCTTTGTTATTTTGATATTGACTTTATTATTTTGTTATGAATTCTATGCTTGTTTAGGAATGAATTTATATTTTTGTTAATTGTATTGAATTTTTATTAAAACTTTATCTTTGCTCGTTGTATAATCTCCGCGGAAGGTTAGCACAGGATACCTTCAACAACTTAGTGGACTCCACTTCACATGAAATCATTTCCATCTAGCTCTCAACCCTTGTCGCATTTACAATTCTTTAGTCAACCTAACTTCTGAATTACGTATAATAGTATTATATATAATAGATCGTATTCTCGTATTTTTATTGCTTCTATATGTATTACTATTTGCTTTTGGTAAAAATTGTATTTCTTTGACGATATTTTAACGTCATCGTTAACATTATACAGCAAATTAAAATTAAAAATTTAATCTAGATTCAGTACTTGATTAAACAATGTTGACAGTCAATAAAGCTTTTATTTTGTTGTCATTAATTGAGACTTAATTGTGTTAATTCCGTGCGACAGACATCCCATAATGACAATTTCAGAAACTAAAAAACTGAGATGAAACAAAATATGTACATGTGTAAAGAATATTCAAATTGCTTTAAATATAATAATGGATACATGTATAACGGTTCCCGAGATGCTTCCAATACTCTAATTTATATATAGAAAAATTTGTCAATAATCTACACAGAATCTATATTTGCCATTTTTCTTTTTAACTACTATTACAAGTGCTGACCAAGGGCTATCTGATGGTGAAATAATGTTCTGTTGAATTATTAAAAGAGTTGTACCTGGAAATTGCTCATTTAGATATAAACGGTGGATTGATTCCGATGAATAAACATATCGAAAGGAAACATTTGATTTCGTATGATCTTTAGACGCCAAAATAACATAAACATTAATTTTTCAATTTTAAATATAAGTATATATGGGTCATTGCAAGAAGATTGATACACCAATATAAAAATTAATAATTGCTTCTAATAAAAATCATTCAAATTTTA
>CAJVPS010001196.1:0-16839 GCA_910591765.1 Ambispora leptoticha | reverse complement strand
ATCATAAGTTATAAAATTAAAACTTATTCATATCATATTTTATCTTGTTTATAATCATTAACAAAATAATCTTACAGAAATATTATGTTAAAAATAATTTATAATTAGCGTAACAAGAAAATATTATATATAAAGAATCAAGAAGTAATTAAAAAGAATAATTAAGTTTGATAAAAGTAATTACTATTGAGTTAAGAATAGTTAATTAGTATTTTTCTTTAATAAATATATATATTTTATCATATATCTTATCTTATTTTCTTCTTGTTCTATTGAGAGAGTATTTTATTAAAAGTAAAATATATATAAATTATCTTATTAAGAAGATAATTATATTTTATTAAAAGTAAATCTTATATATTATCTTATTGAAAAAATAATTAATTATATAATCTTTTAAAAGTTATAAAAGTAAATAATTATCATAAATACAGTTATTATTATCATTTTAAAATATTTATATATGTATAAACTTAAAATAGTAATAATATAATCTCTCTATTTTGTACTTTTACTTTAATTCTAAATACTTTTAAATAATAAAGATAATTATAAAATATAAAGTTAAAATTATTTATATTATATTTTATCTTGTTTATAATCTTTAACAAAATAATTTTATAACTTGATAGTAATAGATATAATTATTACAAAGACCATTTTCTAATACATACTATATATTATATTATAATCAATTACCTATTTGTGTGATATAGTAAATGTAGCATAGTATATGATGTAGCTATAGTATATGATATAGTAATTATTAATTACTACTAAATTAGATAAATAAGAAATTTATATTAATTAATTTTATTTATTATTAATTCTATTTTTAGTTTATATTATTATCTATATTTAGTCTTATTTATTTATTAATTTAGCTATATGTATCATATTTAATTTATAGTTTTATTAAATTAATAATTATCTAATTAATTATTATTAATTTTCTTTTATTTTTTACTTTAGCTTTGAATAACTTAATATTTTGCTAATTTTAATTCTTTATTATTATATATTTAATATTCTTTGTAATTATTCTTTTCAAATTTTACTTGTTCTTGAATAAATTAAGTGAAATATTGTGTTATAAATAATTTGTAATTAGCGTAGCAAGAAAAATATTATATATAGAGAGTCAAGAAGTAACCAAAAAAAATAATTAAGTTTGATAGAAAGAATTAGTTACTAAATTAAGAGTAGTTAATTAGTATTTTTCTTTAATAAATATATATATCTTATCTTATATCTTATCTTATTTTCTTCTTACTCTATTGAGAAAGTATTTAATTAGAAGTGTAACATATATAAATTATCTTATTGAGAAAATAATTATATTTTATTAGAAGTAATTCTTACATATATTATCTTACTGAGAAGATAATT
The DNA here is from genome assembly GCA_910591765.1 of Ambispora leptoticha. Taxonomy (NCBI): domain Eukaryota; kingdom Fungi; phylum Glomeromycota; class Glomeromycetes; order Archaeosporales; family Ambisporaceae; genus Ambispora; species Ambispora leptoticha. Next base: position 15,450 of record CAJVPS010001196.1, on the reverse strand, counting down.
AATTATATAATTTCTTAAAGCTATAAAAGTAAATAATTATCGTGAATACAGTTACTATTACCATTTTAAAATAATTATATATATATAAGCTTAAAATAATAATAGTCTTTTTAGTATCCTCTTTGTAAAGGCAAAACTGAAAATAAAATTATTAATCATTAAAGTAATTCAAACTGGATTTGACAAAATCAACTAATTATAAAATAAAAAGATAGCTTCAAAGATTAATTAATCTTTTTAACTCATCTCAATTATTTAGATAGCAAGAAAAAGAATTATGCCAACTAATTTATAATTTATTTGTTACTAAAATATTAAGAGAAGAAGTCTTAATAAGTAAATATCAGTTACAATTTTGATTTCAAAAATATTCAACTTATATTATAACTGAAATTGCTGATATTATTCATAATTTACACAAAGAAATTACTGTATTTAATCAACAGACATTGTATTACACTTAGTGAACAAGATCAAGTATTTCTATTAATACTCCAATCAGAACTTCTATACCAGTTTTATCATTATCCACTTTAGTCTCAATTCTTAATATATTCTTTATCAATCTTTTATATAGAAAAAGAGTTATTCCAGTTTAATCCAGAAATATAATAGAAGAAGAATTCTTAGAAGAAGAAGTTCAGCTTCCTATCCTTTTAGATTTATCCTCTCTTCAATCTTAAAGAAATCAAGAAGAAGAAATAACAGATTAGATAGTTCAAATATTAGTAGCTACTCTTATTCTATTAATAGTAGTAATATAGAACTAACAGAATTAACAAGTTGAATTATTAATAATATCATTTTAATAATAGAATACATAAAGATCCTATGAATTAAATCAAGAAATTTAATTACTTAGCAAATATAAATAATTAACAAATACAAGAAAAATAAAAATAGTACCTATATATTTAAGAAAAATTGTATCAACTTGATATTAGTAAAGTAAATTCACAAATTTTAATTAGCTTACAAGTTAGAATAGTAATAATGATGACAATTCATTTTATCAAGTCTTTATTATGCAGTTTAAGACAAATATCTAAGTCTTGATATAGCAATAATAGCTGAGATTAAAAATACAAGAAATAAATAAAGATGTAATTTCTTATACAAAAGATATTCACATATTATTTCAAAAAATTGATCTAATATAAATATATTCTGTCACTTACTATACTAAGCAATTTGTAAAAGGCTTAAAATCAGAAGTTATCTTCTATGTAAATAAATCTAATTTAAATATTCTAGATACAGTAATTATAGAAGTGATTAATACTGAGTCTAGCTATAGATAGACTTATCAGAATCTCCTTAACTCTATATTTTTTATATTACAAAATCTTGACATCTTCTTCATCACTTCAAATTTAGTAAATAATATAAATAAAGCTATAGCTAACCTTATAAAACAGGTAAAAAAGTTTTTAACTTAGAATAATTAAAATTTTAACTATTTCAATCAAGACAAGACTTGTTACAACTATAGTAAAAATAATCATATAGTTTGTGATTGTAGATTACCAAAAAAAAATGCAAATAATAATAATAATAGTATCTTAAATATTAAGTATTTCAAATATAATAAAATAGGACACTATGTCAACAGCTATATAGAAAGAAATACAAGTATCAGATAGCTAGCCAATCTTAAAACTAATATTACTATTACAGTTTCAGATAATAATCTTTTGTTATAATAATTATAATAACTCTTAGATAAATAGTCTATTACACCCTTACCCCCTAATATTATCACTAATAATAATAATATTTTATGTTTAAACTAGAATCTATATTTGAGAAAGGTCAGAGTATGAGTCAATCTCAAAAACCTTCAATAATATTCTTATAATAATTGCTAACTAAAACTATAGAAAAAAATAAAAATCTAGAAAAAAAGAATGGAAAAATAGTAGATGTAGTTCATTATGAAGAAAGAGTAGAAGATCAATTTACCAAAATAATTGATAGTAGATCAATCAATAATATCATATCAGTCAGATTTTTAAAATAAATAGGAAGAAAAATTAATAAGTCATCTAATATCAGTCTTATAGGTATAAATAGAAAGTCTAAATATTCACTAGGTAAAGTAGAAAGGTTAAAAATAAGAATTAAAAATCTAAGCCAATATGATCTACTGCTCAGCAATTAATAGACAAAATAGTTCAAAGCTATTTTGAATTGAAATAAAGAACTCTTAAGCTTGGAGATAATAGGAAAGTCTATAATCATTTCAATCATCTGTACTTAATAAAAATTAATCATAAAGTTGATTGATCTTGAGAGAGAACTTAAAGATCCTGTTCTTAAGAATAAAGATAATAAGTTCAAATATAAAGAAAAAAAACTAATTGACCAGCTCTTATATATAGTATACAAAGAGTTATGATAAAGATGAAAGTTTAAGAAAATTTTATAAAAATTAATAATGAAGTTATTGAACAAAAAGAAAAAGAAAGAATTTAATGAGAAAGACTAGAAGACTATAATACTTGCATTCATAGCTAAAGATAACTTCTCAACTAGTTATAGCTTGTGATAGCTAATTAGAGAATTATGATAAAGTTGTAATAGTTAATCAGAGAATTGTAATAGAATTATGACTAGTTATGACTAGTTGCAGCTTCTATTACTATTCATGATAGAGAAGAATATAAATATTCTCAATATAAGACAGAACAGACTATATATAATCAATTAAAGATATTATCTCAATCATCCTTGAATATCATTTCAACTATGATTAAGTCAGATTTGAATTCAGAACAATAATGACATCTATATCAAATTCTGAATTTATATAAAGATCTTTTCAATATAATTCAGCTTAATAAAACAAATATACTTTAACATAAAATATATTTGAAGGAAAAAAGATCTATTATTCTTCAGTCATATTATCAAAAATCATCTATAGAAAATATCTCTTGAAAGAAGAAATTCAAAAGATATTGAATAATAAAATAATTTCTTCTTCTGATAGTTCTTGATCAATAATAATAAGAAAAAAGAATAGAAAATTCTGGCTATATATGGATTACAGAAAATTAAATAAAGTCATCAAGAAGAACTAATACCTCTTATCACAGATTGATAAACTATTAGATTTCTTTAAAAATGTCAAATACTTTATCATTATGAATCTTGCTAATGGATTTTGACAAGTAAAAATATATTTAAAAGATAGAGAGAAAATTGCATTTATTACTAATGAGAATCTATTTTAAAGATAACTTCTTAACTAGTTGTGACTTGTGATAGCTAATCAGAGAATTATAACAGAGTTACAGCAGTTAATCAGAAAATTGTAATAGAGTTGCAATAGTTAATTAGAGAATTGCAACAGAATTGTGATTAGTTGCAGCTCCCATCACTAGTCTATTTCATTTTAATGTAATATTATTTGAGCTTATAAATACTTCAGCTATCTTTTAAAGACTTATGAATAAAATTTTTAAAGAGTATATTAGAAAATTTATAGTTATATACTTAAATAATATAATTATATATTTCAAAACTTGAAAAGAACATGTGATCTATGTACAAAAAGCTCTAGAAAAACTTTATTAGACAAATTTAAAGCTCTAATTAGATAAATGTGCTTTTGAAAAGAACTAATTATTCTTTCTAAATTATATCATTGGCAAAGATAGAATTCATCTTGATCTAGTCAAGATAAAAAAAGTACAAGAATTTCTAATACCTACTAATATTATATTATTAAGAGGATTTATAAGACTTGTCTCTTATTATAGGAGATTTATTAAAGATTTTATCAAGATAGTAGCTTTCTTATATAAACTATTCAAGAAGAATGAAGAGTTTAAATAGATAAAAAAATAACAAATAGTATTTGAATCACTTAAGAAATATTTGATCTCATTACTAATTATTATATATTCAGACTTCATAAAGCTATTTACTCTTTTTACTGATACTTTTGAACTAGAATTAGATATTATATTAGTATAATATGATAGTGAAAAGAAGAAATACATAATTACCTATGCTAGTAAAAAAGTGAGTAAGAAGAAAAGTAAATATATTGTAACAGAGCTAGAATATCTTGAAGTTATTTGGATAGTTAAACTATTTAGACTCTATTTGCTATCTGATATTCTATTTATATTTATTATAGATCATTCAGTACTCAAGTAGCTGATTAATAAACTAAATCCTTTTGAAAGACTTACATATTAAATAATAGCTTTATAAGAGTTTAATTTCAAAGTTAAACATAAATTTGGTAGAATCTATTTGAATATTAATCCCCTTTTTAGAATATTACACATAACTAAAAAAGAAAAAGATAAAATATGAATTTGGATAACTATACAGAATTATATAATTATCTTAATATGCTAATAATACCTGATGAATTTTCAAAGAAAAAATGAAAATAGCTGCTGACAGAATCAAAGAAATATTTTATACAGAATTACAAACTATATAAAAAAAATAGATAGAATATTAATCATTTATTATTAATTATAAAATCAATAGAAATCAAGTTAGTTCTTTATAATAATCACTCTGATACTATCTCTAAATATTTTAAAATTAAAACTACTTATAATTAAATAATAAGAAATTATTATTAGTTTCAGATCTACAGAGATATAGATATATATATTAAAGTCTGTAATATATATCAATGAAAAAATAATTATATAAGAATAATAAATTAATATCTATTCAAGTAAATACATCTTTTAAAAAGATTAAAATTGATTTGATAGGATCTCTTCCAGTAACTAATAATAAAAATTACTATATTATAGTTGCTATTGACTATTTAACTAAATAGACTGAAGCAAGACCAATTACTGATACTTCTATAAGTATAGTCATCCTCTTTCTTTATGAAGATATAGTAATAAGATATGAATTTTCAAAAGAAATATTTAGTAATAGAGAAACTATATTTATTAATAAAATTATTAAAAAACTATTAAAAAAATATCAGATCAAATATAGACTTTTTGCATCTTACCATTCTTAAACTAATAAATTAGTTAAAAGATTAAATCAAACTTTATATACTTCATTATCAAAATATATTCAGCTTTATAAAAAAGATTGAAATCATTACTTACTCTTAGTTCTATTTACTTATAAAATAATAAAGCAAAATACAACTTCATTTGAACCCTTTCAACTGGTATATAATCAATAAGTAATCATACTATTAAATATTAAATTAAAAGATTTTGATAGTCTTACTTTTGAAAAAGCTCTTATCAAAAGAATATATGAATTAATTAACAAATTAGAGATTACATAAGAACTAGCTCTTAATAATATCCAAGAGAAATAGTCAAAACAAAAAGAATAATATGACAAGAAACAAAAGTTAATAGTTTTTCAAATAGGACAGAAAGTATTAATAAGATAAATAAAAATTTAATACTGATATCATGATAAATTCAACAAAAAATAGAAAGGACTATTCTATATTCATGAAGTATATAATAAAGGAGTATATAAACTTAGAAATGAAAATAAAAAAGTCTTGAAAAATCTATATAATAGTGATCACTTAAAATCATACATTAAGTTTAATAATTTAGAACTAATAATTATTATTGATAATAATTAAAAGATTTACAGAGTAAATCTCTTAAAGTCAAAGATCCTATAATCAATTACCTATTTATATAGTATAGTAAATATAGCATAATATATGATACAGCTATAGTATATAGCACAATAATTACTAATTATTACTAAATTAGGTGAATAAGAAATTTATATTAATTAGTCTTATTTATTATTAATTTTATTTTTAATTTATATTATTACTCATATTTAGTCTTATTCATTTATTAATTTAGCTATATGTATTATACTTAATTTATAGTTTTATTAAATTAATAATTATCTAATTAATTATTATTAATTTTCTTCATTTCTCACTTTAGCTTTGAATAACTTAATATTTTACTAATTTTAATTCTTAATTATCATGTATTTAATATTCTTTATGATTATTCTTTTGAAATTCTACTTATTCTTAAGTAAATTAAGTAAAATATCTTATTTTCTTTTAGTTCTATTAAAAAAGTAATTTTATTAAAAGTAAAAACAAATATAAATTATCTTACTAAGAAGATAATCATATTTTATCAGAAGTAAACTCATATATATTATCTTATTAAGAAGATAATTGATTATATAATTTCTTGAAGTTATAAAAAGTAAATAATTATTATGAATATAATTATTATTATCATTTTAAAATATTTACATATACATAAACTTAAAATGGTAATAATATAGTAAGTATATAAGAAGATAGTCAAAGAATTAATCTCTATAATTCTCTTTTTAACTTCAAAAAATATTAATAAATATTAGAGAAATATTTGATAAAGATTATATTAATAGTATGAATTATAATATATGAATATTCATATTCATAGAGAAATATATTCATCAGATTCATCATAAATTATATAAATTTATAGATTTTTTACTAATTATTTTTATTTGATAATTTTAGATAAGAATAAAATATTATAGTAAATATAATAGTTACATTTTTATTATCTAAAATACTATCTTTTTAATATTTAGTAAAGAAAAATTAGTAAGAATTAATAATAATACATTTATCATTCATCTCATTGAATGAAAAAAAGTGTAAAAACTTGAATTACATATAAAAATCTCTTTTATAATAATAAATTACTCACAAATATTAGTTATATGATATTTAAAAAATATAAAGGAAAAGTATTATCAATAATATACTATATATTTATTCTAGTTATTTGTAATATTCTTCTTAATTCATCAAGTTTAAGAATCAAATATAAAGATAGATTAGTAATAAGATATATATATGTATTTATGATAAGTAATACTTTGAATTTACTTAAAGTTTACATTAAAAATTATTCATATATTAGATATTTAACAAGCTATAGAAAATAATCAGCTAGTAATATCAAAAATAATAATAAAGATAACAGAAAAAGAAATTAAAAAGATAAAATAAAGAAAAAATATCAAAAATTACAAGCTAAGAATATGATTAAAAAAAAGATTATAATAAAAAAGATAATGATTATAATAATTTTATAAGTTTTTTTAATACTTTTTGTAATTTATTTCTTTGAAATCTTTAAAAAAAATATTTTTTTATTCAAAAGATTACTAACTTGAATTATAAATTTATATAATATAATTTTCTTTAAATTTATATTTTATTATTATATATATATACTTTACAATAAAATAAATATCTTTATTATTGTTTAATCTATGAATTTTACTATTACTTGAAATTACTATTATTATTATTTAAAATTACTATTACTACTTGAAATTAATATTATAAAGTTTTGCATAGAATTTTAAAAAAAATTAAAAAATCTATGCAGATTTATATTTTATTACAGATCTATATAAATTTTTTAATTTTTTTTTATTAATTATTATTAGATTTGAAGTTCTACATAAATTTTTAGATCTAAAAATTTATATAAAATTATATTCTTAAAAATTTTCTAATATTAATTATTTAATTTTATTTTTTTTAAGTATGATAATTATAAAAAGATCTAATTATATTTAAAAAATTATTATATATTTTTTTTAAAATTTTAATAATAATAATAATATATATAAATTTATAATTAAAATAAAACTTACTTATTAAATTTTAAATTTTTCTAATTATATCAAATTAATAATTATATATTAATTAATAAGTAAATAATAAATAAGAAAATTATTAAATTTATAATTAATAAAGAAATTTAAGAATCTGAAAATTATAAGAAATTAGAATAATAATAAATATTTTAAAAAAAATAATAAAAATAATAAAATATTTTATAATAAGATAATAATATAAATATTAATATTAAAATTATAAAAATATTAATAAAAATATTAATTTCAAACTATTAAAAAATTATAGAAAATAAGTTAAATTTTAAAAATAATTATTGATTAATAATTTTATATTAATTAATTAATTTATTTATAATTTTTTTGATTAATATAATTTTATTTAAATATATATTATTTATTATAATAAATATATTTTAAAGAATTTTTTTTTAATAAATTTCTATTATATAAAAAATAATTTAATTTTATATTATATTAAAATTATTATAATTTTCTTAAAAAATAATGGTTATTTGAATTATATATATAATTTTTATTAAAATATATTCTATTATTCTAAAATAATTTAAAAGCTATTATTAAAAAATATATATATATAAATCTGTATTATAATTTCTATTTATTTTAAGCTAAAATATTTTAATTAATAATTTGTATTATCTTTAAAATAATATATAATTAAACTATAAAGTAATTAAGAATTTATAATAATAAGATTATTAAAATATAATAAAATTTTTTTAAAAAATTGATATTTTTCTTTATTTCTATAAATATTATATAATTTAACTTTGTAAATTTTAGAAATTTATTATCTTGATCATTTATGTAAAATTAAATTTAAATTATTTTATTATGATAGTTAAAATTAAGATTTAACTTAAAAAAATATATGATAACTTTAAGATAAATAAATAAATTATTTATAATAAACTTTTTAAACTTGATTATATTACTATTTTATTAAGATATATTTTATTTTTTATTGAATAAATTAAGAGAGATTAATTATAATAAATATAGAATTACTTCTATTATAACTGATATAAAATAATATTTTCTGATAAAATAACTTTGTAAATATTTTAGAATACTTACTTGATTTAATTATATTTTGACAAGTCTATTATATTAATAATAAAATATCTATTTAAGTTTTATATATAAAGAGTAATTTATATATATAATAAAATTAGAATTTATATTTTATAAAGAATATGAATTAATATTTCTATTAATAAATTTTTAATAAGAATCTATATAATAATGTAACTAGTATATATATAAAGACTAATGCTAAATTTTTTAATAGAATAATAATTTTAAATATATTTCAAAAAATATTCATGCTAATCTTAAGTTATAGTTACTAAATTATATTTTATTTTGATTATTATATAATTTAAATTTTAATCTAATAAATAAAATATGAAGAAGAGAGTTAAAATAATAATAATATAAAAGTAAAATATATTATAAAAGAATATTTCTAATAAGATAATTCTTAAGTATATTATCAGTATGCCAAATTGTATTCAGACTTGCATTGATATAAATATCAAATACTGATTTTTTTACAGATATATATCCTATCTAAATACATTCCAAATATAAAAATTTTGAAAGAATTATTATATAAAAAATTTTTTATAATAAAAAAATCACTAGCCATTACTTTCTGGAAGAACTATATATATTTCTCATTAAGCTGAAATTTTTTATAAAAAATAGTAGCTTATTTTTGAATCTATTCTTTTCTTCATCCAATTATTTGGAAGACACAGAGAAAAGGATATATAAAATGAGAAAAATTTTTAATATAATATAATGCGATATAATTTGGGCCAAAATTCTCAATGTCAGCCTAATAATTCTGGTAAAATTTAAGTGCTGGAATTTTTAACCTAAGTTAACTCTAAAAACTAATAATTTCTTCTAAGATTGACTATATTTATTGGATGCGACTAGGCTTAGTGCAATACCAACTTTCAGCAGTTGACCAGAAGATTGCTTACACATATTTTATTATTAATTAAAAAAATCGATCAATGATTCAGTAATACTTTACCGTTCGAAGTAATTACCGAACCGTTCGGATCACTAGTCACAAGGATATGAAGCATTAAGAATCTTTCTCAAAATACATGTCATATCTGACTTTTTTCTCTGTCTCCCGACGATGTGTACTGACTGTAGTCAGGAACAAACCCATTTTGTATATTTGAATCAAACAAAAACTAAAAATCTGGTTTGAATTCGAAATCGAACATAGGTCGAGTCCGGTTCGGTTCGATCGGAACACTAAGTAACGGTGAAATCAAATTCAGCTTCTCATAATCGTCTTTTTCAGACTAACTGGAAATATTATTTTGGTTATTACTTTCCGTTTTGGATATCATAAGGAAACAATTACATATATTTGGAGAAACAATTACATATATTTGATTGTTTTTATAAATAATTGATTGCTCTAGGTTACCGATCACAGACGCACAATTGTTTGGAGTAGCCCGGGTTATAAAAGATTTTGACGCCATGTCGATCAGGTTCAACCACTCCAATAAAGGTTGGAGCTGAATCGGAGATAATCCGAAGTAAGATGCTTCGATTTACAACCTTATTCATCATCATCATCATCGTGGTCGTCATCAATATTTTCATCTGTGTCATTATGATTTCGAGTATTATTGGAAATTTGTATTTCAGCAAGTGTCATTTTACAAAATTCTATTAAAGAATCAATAGATGGTGATGAAACTGTCTCCCTCCGTATAAAAGTTTCAAGTGCTTTGATAGAATCCGATGTAGAATTATTATTTGGTAATAAATGTAATTTCAGATTGGGTGAATTTTGATATAATTTAATTATTTCTTCAGCAATTTCAACATCTACAATAGTTAAAGTTCCAATTAACAGTTATCAATTGTCAACTATCAAATATAATGGAAAAACTATGTCTACTTACTTGAAACGAATTGCAGAAATCGAGGATAAATCAAAGCTCCACGTTTCTTAATTCTAGGCAGAATTATAGGGTAGAATAATCGATCTCTCCAATATGGCCATCCATATTGAGATAGTATTATTAATTGACATAACTTGATATCTTCTTTATCATTGCTGTTGGATGAATTTGCATCAAGTTCCATCTATCAGAAAAGATTCGATTTCGTAAATAATATTAAAAATTATATTCCACTAATAAAAAGATATTTTTACCTCATATGACCAGATTAAGTCTTTTATAGCCCTTACAACCAATCCTTCCTGTGTAACTTCTATCAATTTATACCTATTTTTTAATTGTTCGTTATCGAAATTATTTTTTATCTTCGTTAATAGCCATTCATCTTTTTCAAAATGTTCATTTAAAACTGTGGTATATGGCATGACCGCCAATATTATTAATAACTCGGCTCGAGCTTCCCCCCACATTTTGACAGTTATATAAATAATGGCTATTGAATATAAGACTCGTAAAGGTAACATTAAGGGTGTTTGATTTTGTATTGCAAATTCGGTATCGTTAATTTTCATGTTATCTTCTTCACCGTTATTTGGTTTTTTCCCTTGTTGTCGTATTGAATTAATATAACGAGTATCATCTTCGTCATCATCATTATTTTTATTTTTATGATTGTTATTAGTGTTATATTTATTTTTATTGTTAAAGTTTTTGTTATTACTATTATTGTTGCTGTTGTTACTGCTGCTGTTACTGCTGTTGTTGCTACCGATAATGTTATTGATATTATTATTGTCCTTGGTTTTTGAATTTTCTGCGATTTTTTGACGATATTCATCCCATGCACCAGAGAATCGACCACATATATCTTGAAAGTAATTAAGTGATATGCCTAAATATCCACCATTTTTCAGATTGAGTTCTGATCGTGTCAGCATTACTGCATTAGTAACATCCAATGGAAGATTCCATGACTTTAATTGAAGTTCCAAGTCTAAATTTTGAATATTAGCAATAATATAGTTATGATTCAAATTTTCTGCCTAAAGTGAAATTATACTACTAATTTATAGAGAATAATAAATACCTTGTTCTAGATTTGTATTTTCTGGATACATTTCTCTTATTAAATTCCAGCATTCATCAGCACGTTCAAATAATATAATAGCTTCATTAGCCACGGATTCATCAAACTGATCATCTGTAATTACTTTATCAATTAGATTGACATCTCATTACCAATAAAATGGTTACAACGAAATTATTACCTTCAATGAAATTCGAATGCTCACTTTTCGGATGAGCATTTGCTAAATCTTCCGAATCTTTAGTTGATCCAATTTTTTTATTATCTTCATATTCGATATTCTCTCCGCCTTCCTCTTCTTCTTCTTCACTATTGATGAGATTATATACGTTCATAATGTTTGTGTCTCTAGCTTTTTCCTTTTCTTTACATTCACTTATAGTTGCCTCCATTCCAGATGAAATTGAAGTACTACTCGATGAATTCGTCAATTTCCTTCTTTTCACCACTCTCTTATTGGTTGATTCATCTGATGACATTTCATTCTCTTTTGGGATAAGTGAAGATTTTAATTTTTCTACTCTTATTCTTATTGCTTCTGTTGATTCAAAATGAGGATTAGGACAACATGGTATTAAGCAAGTTTTCTGACCTATTATATAGAAATTTGTGGATATATAATGAACAATAAATAATCAGTAATGTTTATTTCATATATAAATCTATTGTCAAAATCTATGAGTTTTTCACCATAACTATCAATGAAAGACACGTAACCCCCAGATGATTTATCCTTTAAACCGGCGACGTATTCGTAAAACTCATAGCAGCAATGAACAAAACAGGCCATTGCTATCGTTCGAGCGAAACTGGATGCATAAAGATCATTAATGATTTTTTCTTGACAAAGTAGTTTAAAGAGTTTATCAGGGAGCTTTCGACAATCTAAAAATAGATCCACTAAAGTGGTTCTTGGCGAACTATTAACAATAAAGAAAATTTATTGAATTAGATGATAGTAATTATAATATTAATCATGACTCTTAAATTGTACCTTTTTAATTTTACATAATTACAAATATCCATCACACTTAATGAGACCTCAAATAATTTCCTCCAGTCTTTATTTGCAATATAGAAACTTTGACCACATTGAAGCCATAGTTTCAATTGATCAAAAGTTACATGGAATGATGATTGTGCGGCTGTGTCATTTGAATTGGAGATAAAAGGTGCTGAGGATACCGGAAGCTCCGGTTGATAAACAACGATGTCAGCCGGTATTTTATCAGGATATACAGCCATTTTATTTCTAAGAATTCCTGGTAGTATTCCATTAACTGTGATTTAAGGTTGCAAGAATTACGAGGATTAATAAATAATTCTTCAATAGTTATAATTTAGATAAAAAATTTAGATCAGTAAATTGTTTTATTTAACCTTTTAAATTAGATTTTACCAACCTAAGCATTGCCGATATGGATTAAGAACTGACGTAGGTTGATGATGATTCTCAGATCGTATCGCAATTTGAGCTGCATGCGCCTATTAATGTTAGTCGAGATGAAAAAAAGTGAATCAAAATTGAAATTTTAAAAAAATTTAACTTATTTCTCCTTAATATTTTTACCCCATAATAAGTGGTGGTCTCTGGATATGTTTTTAAAACAAGAGCAAACATTTGACAAGATTCCAAAAATGCACCAGTCGATTCATAATAAACTTTTAATACAAAAAAAAATTAAGTGAAAAGGAGTATTAATTTTTATATGCATAAAAAACTTGATTCTTTTATAACTAACATTTGAATAAAAAATTTATTACTTGCTGTTCTTATGAAAACTTCGCGTTGTGTTTTCGTTGGAATCTTCAGGAAAAAAGCTATAAAATTGAATATTTAGAATAAAAAAATCAATATATAATTTTCACATATTAAGATTTTTAATTGGTAAGAAAGTTTTTGAGTTGAATCAAATAAACAAGTCGCCTTATGTATTTAATAATCACCATTTATTCTTAATAAAACACTCAAATGAATATAAACGCACGTATTTTTTCTGTTTACTACTCACAAAAGTTGTCGTCTCGTGATTTCGCTAAGACAGATTGTGTAATCTCAGCAAGATACTTTTTAAAAGGTATATGATCGGGGAATTTTTCACGACTTTAATTAAAAATATAAGTAAATTTAGATAACAGAAAAGAAAATTATATAAAAAGAAATTATTAATAGAACTTACATAGAATCGAAAATTAGTTTAGCTTTAGTGGTATCACCTTGTTTTAATGCAATTCGATGATCTAAAATCTAAAACATATCATAATTTAGTATTATTCAATTTATCATAAACATATTTTTCTATTGCTGCTAATAAAAAAAGGATGATAATTTTTTAAGCATAGCCTTTAAACTTTAGATATAATTATAAGACTAATTATTTAATTTTTATAATTTTTATCGATTAAATTAATTATTTAATGTTATTAGGAAAAAGACTCAAAAAAAAAGAAAAACGATATACAAAGAGGATATATCACTACGCACCTTTAACTCATAAGCTTCCGGATATTTCTGTAACGCTTGTTGAAGATAATGTATTGCGTATTGTAAACGCATGTCACTTGTCTCCACAGGGTGGTGATTGTGTAATTCAAGTTGACTCGTAGTAGGATTTGTAAGGTAACGATTGATCATATCAACATAATATTCGAGACTATTAGCTACCACTTGGTTGGAAGTATTGGAGTTCATTTCTGAACTATTTTTAATGTTTTATTATTATTATTATTATTATTATTATTATTATTATTATTATTATTGTTATTGTTATAGTCACCACTACTACCACCACTACTACTACTACACAGCACTGCACTCTACTACTGCTGCTATTATTATTATTATTATTATTGTTATTGTTATTATTATTATTTCTTTTTATTATTTAAATTTTGGCAAGAAAGTGATGACGAATATACCAAGATCATTTGCTTTTTATAAGTGCTTCGCACGATTGTTTAAAAGAGTAGTTTCTCGCGTAAAAGAAAAGCTTACAGCAAACAAAATTATGATATCATTTGTATTCTAACAGAAAATATAAAAATTGCAGCAGACGAGAGAAGGAAGTAAAAATTTAAGAGTGGGGAATGGGAATTTGTGTTAAATACTGATGTTAAATTGGAACTAGCAATTTATGATCCTATCGTAAAATTTTTCTTTTTTTTGATGTTCGCTGCACAGGAAAATTTATTTGCAAATCAATCATAATTCTATTATTATATTTATATGGAAATAGTCACTTTTTGGGGTGATAAATGAAAAAAGAAAGAATGAGTACATCCTACTTTTTAATTTAATATAAATTAAAATTTTTTGCTGTACAATAAAATAATCAATAACGTATTTGGTTAAATGTATTGTAGTTGTGATTGTGTCCCTCAACACTGCATGAATTATATGTGATTACAAGAAGTTCGGGTAAGTGCCATATTAAAAAAAAAATTTCGAGATCTTATTTCGTATTACTGGCATCATAATGAACTCATAATAATTATAATGCAAACTCTATTTTTGGAAATCATGCCACTTTCCAAATAACATATCAGATTCTGGAACCCCAGTTGCGTAGACATATTTATTCAGAATAGATGCAGAGCTTAAATTGATATATTAGGTAAAGCTTACAAATCAGAATTTTTTACACAATCAAAATTTTTTATAGTAATATCTTTTTTAGGAGAAATATTTACTCTTACTTCGTCAAAATTAGACCTGAAAAGATATAATTTTTCGATTTAAAATGAAAA